>JAKCPI010011897.1:0-55453 GCA_023213315.1 Euborellia annulipes | reverse complement strand
TATTTCTAAAATAAAGAATTTTGCCGCTACATATTTTCAGATAATGTCACTATATTTTACTTTCGTAAAATATAGTGACATTTATCTAATACAAAATATCTTCTCTAACGAGCAAAATTGTTTTTATTTTAGAAATAATTATTTTACCCTTTACGCGGACCTTATCGAGGGCATTACTCATCTCATTCTTGTTAGCTTGATGTTCTCATTTTAATACTATTTTTTTTATTATTTTCTTATCACTTAGAATAATTAAATGAAAAGATACCAATTTCAAGATAGAAAAAAAGAGAGAGAGAAATTATATAATAGAACACACAGAGAAATTTTATCGCTTCTGTATCAGTAGTTAAGAAAAAAAAGTTTCTCTTTTTTTGTTGTTGTTGTTACCTATGATAATAAAAAATCTTTTGATAGCTGATAAACAATGCTGATAAAAAATATGGACGTTGTTTCGATATTTTATGAACGCATAAATACGTCTTAAAGTATTAAAATAACCCGAAATCAGGAAATATCACCTGCGATTTTTCACATAGCAATTAAATGCCGGGTCAGAGAGACAATTGCCTCAAGCACTAAATATTTTTGGACGCAAAAAACTGATAAAAAAAAAATTAAAATTTTAAAAAATCCACCAATCTTTCAATACCTCTAACCACTTGACTAGAGTGGGGGATGGGAGGGAAATAAAAATTAATATTTTCAAATAAAATTTAGAATAAAGATGGTAATATAAATAAAAAACAATATATAAAATATTAAACATAATATACAATACGTGGGGGAGCCCCGCCACAAAGAGAGGGGGGTAAGTAGGTAACATCACCATCATCATTTGTAATATTAAATTTCATCATTCCACCTAGGAATTTTTTTTTTAATTTTGTGTTTTTCTTTCCTCTGAAGAATTTTAATTTTTATCACCCCATTTCCACCTTTTTGTTTATTATTGTTTATTCTTATGACAACAAAAATTAAGTTTAATGAGAGAGAAAGAGAAGAGGTTTTTTAACGTAAACTAGAGCTCTTTAAAAAATAAATGATGATGTTTGGTGTGGGGTTCTAAGGAATTTAATGAAATTTTATATATGCACTTATTCTATTAATATTTTAAAAACCAAGTGAGTTCAGTTATAATCTGAGAATAAAACAAAAGTGGCTATTTTTAAATTATTAATAATAAAATGCATCATATACATAAGGAATAATAATTTATTTTGCAAAATTTAGGTGCAAGTTAATAGAATATGAATAGAAAAATGAGAGTGTAGCCAGAAATTTTTTTTTTTGCTGCAAGTCACATCCTTCTTAAAAAAAAATAATAATTTTATTTTAAACAAGGACAAACGAATCATTTTTTTTTTTTCTTTATCCATTAATATACCAAATATAAACTCTCTGAATTCTCTTTAGCCAATTTTATTCAAAATCCTCAAGACGCCTGTGCTTAGCTTAAGTTTAAAATTCGAGAGATTTTTCGTTTTTTATTTCATTAACCTACATTTTTTTGATATTTCACTTGAAATTCAATAAATTTATTATGAAAAAAACTAAAATTCATGCTAAAGGGAATCCTCTCTTTTAATGGTAATTCTAAGAAAACATTAAAAAAAGCCATTTAAAGTAATAAAATTTCTTTCTTAGAAATTTAGGTAAATATTATGAAATTTTATCAGGAATAGATCTTCAGAGAATTTAGGATTTTTTCACAATAATTTTAATAAATTTCAAGCGAAAAATCAAAAAATGTGGGTCAATGAAATAACTAAAAAAACGATAAATCACTCGATACTCATATATTATTCTTAAGTTAAGAACCCATTTCATAGGCGGCTTGAGAATTTTGAATGCAATCAACCAAAGAATACTAGGTATTTACTGATGTGCTTTTTTCAATTTTCTCAAATTCCGCTCTAACAGTTGTGATCATACTACTTATCGTACTATTTGTTTTACTTCTGAAAATGACATTCTATGTGCCGAAATACGTATCAAGAATTTATATCAATAAATACGTATATTGAAAAAGATTTTTTGATTAATTTTAATTAATTTTACATAACTATAATATTTCAACTAGAACCAACGGAAATTTAGCCATTTCTATCTCCTGGGATGGGAGGTTTGATCCTCAAACCCTTCTTGGTTGTTATTATTATTAAGAATTTGTTTGTTATATTTTATAAATTTACCGCAATAATATTTATTTTCTTAAATTTAAAATTTTAGAGCTTTGTTTGCAATATACTTACAGTCCATAGGACATTATCTGAAAATCACCAACTACTTGTATTTCAAAAAAAAGCTCCAAATAATCAATATTAGTTCCTTCCTCATTTACGGGCTTACAGCTATAGAATTGGTGTTTTCGACTAATTTCAATCGGGATTTAAAAAAAGTGCGATTTTTTTTTAAAAAAAGATGATGTACTGTATTTGTAAGGCCATATCAGCCGTGTAAATCAAAAGTCACGAGCCAATTTTCCCCAATTCAAACACAAATAAAAATTTTATATTGAGTCCTCTTCAATGAATATAGCTTATTCATCAGAGTGCATTCTATTTATGGTTATTAATAATGAATCCACCGACGTTATTATTATTAATAAATACAAGAATCAATATAAGACACTGTTTCTTTTTCAAGAAGCGATACATAGATCAGGTGATGATATGAATTCGAATTGAGCCGCCTTTGATTCTAGGAAAACAGAAGAGCCTCCTTGATCCTTGATCATCATCATCATTCCTCAGGGAGAGAGGTTTTCGTAGAAACCCTGAGCGCGATTTATGGCCTCCCACCTTTGAATTGTTCAATTGTTTAAAATAAACATTCCCTCTCTCTCTCTCCATTGTCCTCTTCTTAGATTTCCCCTAATAATATTTTAATAATAATATTTAGTACAAATATTTTCTCTCTCTCTGATACAGGGCACGTTGACATTCTTTCTCTCTTTATTATCATTAGTTAAGATTAATTCTCTCTTTGAATTCTTCTTAAGAATTTAAATTAGTTTACCTTTTCTTTTTTTTTTTCTTTTTTCTTTCAAAATATAATATTAAAGCATTTACTACTTTGCAATGTTTTAATGTTATTTTCACTTTCATTGCACTATTTTTTTTTTCTTTTTTTTTTATTGCGTTATCTATTTTTTAATCTTAGGAATTTTAAAATAAAAAAAAAATACAGGTACTTTAATGGAGGGATTGAGAAAATAGACACAAAACTTTTGACTATGCGGGACCTAGCTCCAATTTTAAAGAAATTTGGGTATCCCCTCCCAATTCATCTCCGTTTTTATTTTATCCACTTTCAAATTTTCGCGTTTTCAAACACCACATGTCGAGACTAACTAAATTTTCGAAAATAATTTTTACTTTCTCTTACCTATATATGTATTTGTATTTATTTATCGTCCCATTTTTAAATAGTTTAGAGTTGAATACACAGTTTCTGGAAAACTACACATCACCTATTATAAATGCGGAAAAAATTATATTTGCACTTTTTGTTGTTTTGGTTAAAATATGGTTTAGTGTTTTTTTTTTTTTTTTGCTCTTTTTAGCCGAAGCCATAAGTTTTTTTTTTTTTTTACCTTTTTCGGCTAAAGAGGCCAATTAGGGGTTGAATTTATTTATAAATGTATACAAATACAATGTATCGATGACTACCGGGAGGCGTTCCACACCCTGATTGCTCGGAGTCACCATTCCCGAGCTTTCACCGAAGCCATAGGGTTAAAAAAGTTTTACAAAAAATCATGAATATAAAAATACAATAGAGGTAAACAACCTCATAGAATTCCGAGTAAAAATTATTGAAAATGATCGAGGGATTCACACCCCCGCAGCTAGTCTGCATAGTGAACCTTTAGAGACACAGGGATCCACACGCCCGCACCAGGGGCACACACAGTAGATCGAAAGTGACCAGAAGAAAAAATGTGTGACCCTGGTGCGGACGTGTGGATCCCTGTGTCCCTAAAGGTTCACTTTGCAGACCCTCGATCATTTTCAATCATTTTTACTCGGGGTCGACAAAACGTAATAAAAAAATATTATCAGAAAACATATTATAACAATAACGAATACAAAAATAAATATTTTTCATTAACATGGTTCAAAATATATTAATATGCCCAATAAAAGTTATACATTAAAAACAATGGAATGTCGGATGTCATGAAAAAGTGGAATATGGCTCTGAGTGAGTTAAATATTACTTAGAGTGATAATCTCAATAAAGAAAAATTTTTTAACAAAATAATCTACAAAGCATGTACTTAAAAAAATGTATGAAAGCATGTAAAAAAAATGTATATAAATAATAGGTTTATGCGATCTATGACAGCAGGTAGCAGTCAGGAAGTAGTAGGCCTATTCTTTATATCAATTAACCATATAATAATTTAATAGGAGAAATAAATTCACAAGGTTTTCTGTTTCAATAATATATTAATTTGATATTAACACTTTATACGTATTTCGACACCATATGTGTCATCTTCAGAAGCGAATTACATACTGATTCAGTACTTAATTACATACTGATCAGTATGTAACTCGTTTCTGAAGATGACACATATGGTGTCGAAGGATATTCTCCTATTAAAACATAATGTTTCAACTAGAGCCAACTGTTACCAGTTTAAAATTAATTCATGTAATAATTTTTAAAATTTTCAAGAATATGAATTTTAATTGAAAATCTATAAATCTAATGTAACCCTAATACCTGATGATGGTTAAATAAATTTAGACCGAAACGTCTGGAGTTTCATTGATGCAGCCACCTCGACACTTGAGAAAATTGGGTTTAGTAAAAGAAGGCATTGCCAAAAAGAAGCGTCGAATAGGTCTCTAGCCGAAATGTTGACGTATACAAAATTTGCAAAATTGTTGGAATCGTTGATTTTAAATATTAAAATTTCAGACTCCCTTGAACTTTTAAACTCTAATTTAATCTTCCATAATCGTTATTTGTAAAATAGCAAAAAAGTTGTCCAATCAACAAGTAGTAGGCAATGACGTCTTCTATATATCCTTCCAGGAATGATCTAGAATGTTTTTCTTTTTCTTCTCTTCACCCGGATCTTATTTAAACGTCAAGCTGGGATTGCGAAAATCTCCAAGTCTCTCTTAACCTTTAATTCTCTTAATTAAGAGCGAGAGAGAGAGAAATTAATTAAGATAATAAGATGGGAGAGGGTATACCATACTTGTGCCTACTGGTAATTGATTATAACCATAATATAATAATTTCAAATTAATTAAAAGATATATAAATGTCAAGTAATTAATCTAATATACTGTATTTATGCATTTATTAATCCACTGTATTAAATCCAAATTGCTTTATTTCTCCTATGAAGTACAAGAGTTAAGTGTGCATCAAACAATTATGAAGACAAAATGAGAATATACATTTTAAAGAGAATCTAAAAAATAATTGAATTATCAATTTTAATCAAAATCATTAGAGCCAATTTTGAAAAATCGAAAACTACTGAAAACGTAAATTAGTAAAGTAACATAGTAGTACTCTTTGGCCGATTTTATTTAAAAGTTTATTTTCCCGCCTCAGAAACACCAAACTTAGCAATGTGGGGCCCACTTTTTTTGACTCAATTTATTTTCATCAAAATCGAATTTTTGACATGAATGTAATACTTTCTATATAGTATTTTAACATATATAGTTAAGAGAAAGCAATACGTTACTGGCTCTGCAACAAATTTCAAAAACATATGACTAAAGCAAGTTTCCTTATAGAATGGAGAATATAAATTATTTTTTGCAACAGACTCTGCCAGGTCGGTACCAACACTTAAAAAACTCACCCATGGATTTTTCATTTAATTGCAGAGCTTCTCTACTTAGATCAGAGTTGGCCATTTCGGTTGCCTCTCCTTGAGAAAACAATTTTTGCAATTAAATTTAAATAAACATCAATAAAATTTCTCATTACTTCAATTTCATTTTTTCTTTTTATAAAAACACTCACACTTTTTTCCTAATCACACTCACATACACATACACACATATCCATCCAGGCTTTTCTGCAACTCAGGCCATCAGGTCTCAGGCCATCAGGCCTCAGGCCTTCGGACCTTATGCACCCATTCCAAAAAAAAAAAAAAATATATATATATGCTATATATATAAGACTTTTAAGGTGCGCGTCTCGGGGTGCTAATTTTGGGAGTTTCCAGCGGCCACAATTTTGAAGCTATCGACCTCAAATTTTTTTAAAATTAAAGCTATTTAAAATATCTACAACTTATAGACGCCCTTTGTTGATTTTCCAAAAAATAATTTTTTTTTAGATTAATCGCATTAAATAAAAGATATTTTAAAAAAATTCGCACTTTATCTTCTAGATAATTAAATTAGTAATCATTGTGTTAAAAAATAATTAATTTTTTACCCTTAATTAATTAGCTGGAATCTTTCAAATGAAATGGAATAAATCCCTTGTATTCCTATGGGAAAAACTAACGCCATCTCTTGCCACCTCGAGTAACTCGGTAGTGAATGGTCTTCTAACGGCTTTTCGAGACGCGCACCTTAACGATAACTCGTATTTAATAATTTATAAAAAATTAATTATAGACCAAATTTTTAAAAAATATCTTTTATTTAATGTGATTAACCTATTGAATAAAAAAAATTTCGAAAATCAAAAAAAGGGCTTCTATAAGTTGTAAATATTTTAAATAGCTTTAATATTAAAAAAAAATTTGAGATCGATAGCTTCAAAATTGTGGCCTCTAAAAACTTTCAAAATCAGCACCTCGAGACGCTCAGCGCTTTCATGTTATACAATAAGATTCTAACAGTTTAGTCGATATTTATTTATTTCATTTTTTGTAACCAACATGTTTTAAGTCTCTTTGTTATCTTTGTTTGTTCTAACAGGTAAGCCTAGAAAGAGGCGAAGGCTGTCCCGGTGACTTGTATGCTGCAGCGGCTGCAGCAGCAGCGGCACATGGGGGCGTAAGTCCTGGCAGTCCTGTCAGACACATTAAGGGCCCGAGCACCCCTCAGCCTCATAACCTCACCACACATGGTAAGGTCACCGTCATTTCCTTCTTTCTTCTTATTTTAGTTTCAAAAAAAAAAAAAAATATATATAGGTATAGAAAAAAGACATCTAATCTATCATAAAAAAAATTATCTATATAGGTGAAAGAATTTTATTTGTCCTAATTGCATAGTGATAGAATAAAAAATTTTAAAACGATATTAGTGAGTGAGTGATTTCCCATAATGCACTTGGGTCATTAATGCCCGTTTGCACCAACACATCTTAGGTCTTAAGCCGTCTACATCTACATTAATTGCAATCTGGTCTTAAATCCATTTGTGCTCCATTCATAAATAATAATGACAATAAGAAATATTTATTCGGGAATACATATAAGTATTCTTCTATATATGGGCTTGTGCAAAATAATCGACTATTCAAAAAAAAAAAGAAAAAGATCAATTGATTTTCGGGAGAGGGAAAAAAGGTATAATCGATTATTTTTTTCGTCCGTATCCAATAATCGATTATTTTTTTCCATAATCGAACTACTATACCAGCGTTTTCCAAACTGGGAGGCGCGCTTCCTGAGGGATGTACTTTTTCAGTTTTTTCCGATTTTCTCAAAATTTGCTCCAACGATTTTGATTAAAATTTCAAAATTTCAATTATTTTTTAGATGCTCTTTAAAATGTATATTCTCATTTTGCCATTGAAATCTTCTGAAGACCACTTTACTCTTGTCTTCATAGGGAAGATAGGAGAAATGTTTGCCACAAAATATAAATATTTTCCCATACTTAAAATTAAATTTTACATCTTGAAATTCGAATGTACCTGGCTGTCGGAAACTAAATATATCTCAACACGGGGGGGGGGGGTTTGGTAAATTTTTTGGTTTTTTTGTTTTTTTTAAATTTTTTCGACACAAAAAATCTGGTGTGAACAAGCACTGTACACAACTTTGGATTACCGAAGGTAAGAGAAAGTTGTGTGCTGTGCGACCAGTCACACCAGATTTTTTTTGTTTGCCTTAGTTTGTATTAATAAATTTTTTATCAATAAAAATTTTTATGTTTGATTTATTTTAAAGAATGAGGGGGGGGGATAGGGTAGCGTTATACGATTAAATATTTTCAAGGGAGGCGTGGTAACATAAAGTTTGGAAAACCCTGGACTTACTATTCTTAGGGCTCTAGCTATCAGGTGGGGACTTAATTATAGCGCTCACTATACTACCCAAAGCGGCATGGCAATATATAGCGCTCACAATACTACCAAAAGCAATTATAGCGCTCACTATACTACCAAAAGCGGCATGGCATTTTTAGCGCCATCTATGTGTCAATTCCGGGAATTAAAGACCCATGTGTTATGTTATGGGAAATCACTTGTTAACTAAAGGACGTAGGTTCGAAACGATGATGTTTTCTAAATTATTTTGAATTTAATAGAATAGAAGAATAAGAAATAGAAATTGAAAAAATAGAAATAGTAATGATGATTTTATAATTATTCTTTTTCTTCTGTTTAGGAGGAGGAGGCGGTGATACGGATGACTCTGACTCTGGCGGCGGCGGAGGAGGTGGTGGGGGGAGGGGGCAGTGGCGGCGGTGGGGGTGGCGGAAGTGGTAGCGGAAGTTCAGGAGGTGGGAACTCCTCAGCGGGAAGTTCACGTGCGCAATACGTATCAGCCAACTGTGTAGTGTTCACCCACTACAGTGGCGATGTGGCGACAGTTGTTGATGAACATTTCTCCAGGGCGCTTAGTTACGCCGCCGACAAGGGGCAAGCCTCAGCACATGCGAAGGGTAAGTCAGCAACTTATACGTTATTAAACAAAAGTTCAGTCCTTGGCTCAATCACATCTATTTTAAATCGATCAATTGCAATAATAGTGAGTCAAAAGCCCGGTAGTTAGGCAGCCCAAATGGCACACGCTCACTAAACCTTTTTCCTGATTAAAACATTGAGGTAATTTTTATTTCGATATAACTTGAAATTTATATTAAAAAGATACCATTTTTATTGTTATTCTTTTGTTAAAAGTAAAAAGGGTCGTTCAGCCTATTGTCTGCATTTAAAAAGGTATTTCTCCCACAGACTAGCTGCTATTTGGGCTGTCAACTACCGGGCTTTAGGCATCAGTAAAGTATTAGTACTCTTTTTCCTATTTTGTTCAAAAGCTTCATGTTATGTGCCAGGAGGGTACTTAACTTAAATATCAAATTTCAATACACTCAAACACACATGATGAATATTTTGTGAAACCTACTTTTTTGAATTCAAGGACTCAAAACGTGTATTTCAATTAAAATTTCCACATTTAATGCAATACTTTTTCTCTACATATTAAAAATCTGGTGTGACTGGTCGCACAGCACACAACTTGTGTACACAACAAGTTGTGTTCTGTGCCTGTCACACCAGATTTTTTGTGTCGACATATATTTAGTTTCCGCCGATTTATTAGAATTAAATATATCAACCATTGCAACCATTTCTCCTATCTTTCCTATGAAGTACAATATTAAAGTATGCTTCAAACAATTTTAAAGACACAATAAGAATATACGTTTTAAAAACCATCAATCAAAATCGTTAGAGCAAATTTTGAATTGACGAAAATCGAAAAAACTGAAAAAGTACATTAGTAAAGTACTAGTACTTTTGGACTGATTTTTTTTATAAAGCTTTGGGTCACGTCCCAGGGGGTGCCTAACTTAAATATAAAATTTCAACCTCCTAGCACTTTTCGTTCTTGAGATATTTTGTTCACAGACAGACAGATGACACACACATAGACAGACCATGCTGCGAAAACCACTTTTTTTGGATTCAGGGCACCTCAAAACGTGTATATCCACCAAAATCTCGACATCGAATTTTTGACATGAATCTAATACTTTCTCTCTCTCTATAAGTTATATACATATAGGAAGGAGAAAGTAAAAATTATTTATTAGTATTAAAATTTATATTTATTAATTTTAGTTGGTTATTTTAGATAAATAATCATTTTTTGTGACCATTCCGCTGGTGGGATATTATGTTTGACAATTAGCTAATCCTGATACTATCTTTCACACGATGAGATGTTGTACTATGTCTCTGCTTTTTTTTTTGCATTCCCCGGGCATAAAGCCAAACGAACGTCGGCCAAATTAAAAACGGTGCCATGTTGACAAACAACCAACACAAGCCAACATAACATCTACATACATCCCTAAATAAATATAGCCTACAACCTAACATCTGCGATTTATTTCGGAATTCTTTCCTAATTGGTTTTAATTGAAAAATGAATAATAAAAATCAAATCTTTTTACTTCCCCGATAATCAAAAAATATCAATAGGGGCTATATCGTAACCGACTATTTATACAGTATATCGGTGTATCAATATTATATTGGAAATTTTTAAATTTGCCCACCAACCGTAGGTTGGTATAATTAATGTAATCGTAAAAAAATCGAAATTGAATTGAAGCTGCCAAAATGCGTTTTGATAAGCGGATTTCAATGAGGTGCCCAGAATCCATTAAAATAATTTTTAGAATGATATCTGTGTGTTCTGTGTTTGAGTTCAATTTGGAATCACCTTCCCGGAAGCAAAACTTCTTATCAGTAACGAATTCCTCTTTACTTTTATTTACGATTTGTAAAATTCGAACTTGTTCCAGGAGACTTTAAACGATAACCGTTATTATGAAAATATATTTATTGGGGTCCAGGCATTCTTATTTAAGCCATTTGGCATCCAAATGGGAGAGGGGGGGGAGGCAGAATGTGATTAAACGTACCAATAAGCGGGACGAAACATATATATTGAATGTACCCGAAAGGTTTGAGAAATGTCATTAATAGATCATTCATCTCTGATCTTGGGATCAGGAACGATATAATTTTGTATGAAGCAAATAAATTGTATTATTAACAAATCCTGGTTCAATCACATGTGCGTTTTGTAATATAGGACTAAGTCTAACACCATTCCTTCATTATAATCACATCACAGCCACAGGGTTGCCACCTTTTTGTATTTTCGCATATTTTATTGTTCTCGTAAAGTATAGGGATAATTACCCGAAATAACGAACAATACTTTATTATAAAGTACAGGTGGCAACCTTAGCTACATCCTTAAAGCTGAACCCACCCAATCGAGCAAAAACGTTTTCGATCAAAATGTTTTGTCCAAGAGCAAAACGTTTTGCTCCGCACATTTTGCTAACGCACACCGATTGAGCAAAAACGTTTTCAGACAAAACATTTTGTTCGATGATGTCGAATCATGTCCGATTGTGTTTGTGTCTCTTCGGTGTGCATTGACCCATAGAAAAGCACTGAAAAAACAGTTTTAGGCAAAAACGTTTTGTTCGAAAACGATCGGTGTGCGTTCAGCCTATGCAAGTAACAGAAACCGCTTTCTGAATCAGGAAAAACCGTCAAATACAAGTATTAAATTTTAATTTTTCATCGATATACAATTTTACTCTGCCTGTTTTGTTTGAAATTTCTTGAAAATATTTGGAATAATATTTAACCTCTCTTCATTTAAGGAATTTTGATATTTACCTAAATGAGGTGCTAATCTTTCGAATTCGGGAGATATTTGCCAGTCTAATTAATTCCCGGTAGAGAGGGTATTCGCTTGGATCTTTAGTTTTGTTATTTTGATTTGAAAATGTAATGTACCACAGACAGAACAAGCGTATGCTAATCCTGGCCTGATAATTAATAAAAGTCTAATAAAAGATGTTAAACTCTTTAAATATAGGCCACAATAGGTAAATATCTGACATGGATTCGATATACAAACAAAACAAACAAGAGCACATTGATGTTGTTATTCCCTAAGGAGAGGGAGAGAGTGTGCGCTGAATAAACATAAGTTAATTCCCCAAAGGATAAATATAAACCAAGCAAGCAAACGAAGAAGAAGATGTCGTCTATTTTGGGGGAGGAAAAGAAAAAAAAAACTGGCGGTTGCCCTCGTAAATCAATCTTATTAGCAAGAACGAAGTGTGTGTGTGTGCGTGCGTGTGCGTGTGGGGGATAAATCTCTCTATCTGGAGCAACTCACATACAATTTATGGCCCTCTTTTTTTAATAATAACACACCTACACTCGCTTTGTTTTTTAACAGCATACTAAACAAATTATTTTTTATTTATGAGTTTTTATAATGAAATTAGAATTGAATTTTGACTTTTTTTTCTCTGTCTCTTGTGCTATCCGTTTCAAAAATTTGCCTAAATTATTAATTAAATTTAGATAAAATATTAATGACTCATAGTCCAAGAGCTGACGACAAAAATGGGCAAGAGTTTTCTGAATTTTCAGAATAGGTTGCATTTTAGTGATGGAAAGATACTCTAGAGTCAGAACTTCCAGTACCGAGGTGTTTAGCGGGAATAAGCCGGTAAAGTTGGGAGAAAATGGTTTTTCGCAAATATCTCGAAAACTATGCGGTTTTCCGCAAAAATTCACCTATACAAAAACAATCGAAATTAAATTACCTCCAAAAATGGTTTAGTACATAATCACGCTAAAGTGAACGTTTCGGGAGATATAGAGGAGTAAAATTTATAATTCATATGAAAGGAGACACTGATATAGAGAAATATTTATATCTTGTTACCATGACAACCATTGTTAGAATTACAAATTTTACATTTTAAATTAGTAAGAAGTCAAAAAAAAATTCAAGACATAGGCAACCAAAATTATTTCTTTTATTGTTGCCGTTCCAGGCTGACGTTTCGGACACTGGTCTAGGCCATCTTCATTTTCTTACATTTTATTATAACATGTTATTGTGGCACTTTCTATAAAATATAAAAATATCTATATAATCTATAATAATATACAGTATTGATTTACAGAGTACATACCGGGAGGCGAGAATAAATGAAGATGGTCTAGACCAGTGGCCGAAACGTCGGCCTGGAACGGCAACAATAAAAGAAATAATTTTGGCTGCCTGTGTCTTGAATTTTTTTTTTTGATTCCTTAATAATACTTCCAGCCACAAAGAAATACCTCACAATTTTAAATTAGGGTTCACATCCCGACCCAGACGAAAAAATTTAATTGGCTACTGTTAATCAATTGATAAAGTCTAAATGACTTCAGATGCCGAAAGATATCTTACGAGTTAAACAAATAATAATAATAAGACTGAACGCACACCTATTGAACAAAAACGTTCAATGACAAAACATTTTTGACGAATCGTGCCTAAAACTGTTTTTTTTTTTATGGGTTAACACACACCGATTAGACAAAACACAATTGGGCTTGATTCGACATCATTGAACAAAATGTTTTGTCATTGAGCGTTTTTGCTCAATGGTCGAACATTTTGTCCACCGAGTAGGTAAAAATGCTCAATGGTAAAACATTTTGCTGAATGTCAAAACATTTTGCCTACAGGGTGTGCGTTGGTATTGAGCAAAACGTTTTGCTCTTAAACAAAATGTTTTGTCGAAGGGCGTTTTGCACAATTGCTGTGCGTTTAGCCTAAATGTTTCTATATCGTAATAGGACAGTGTCTGTCATAATAATTAAAAAATTAGAAGTCTTTTGAATCTTCTTACACAGGCAAATAAAAAATATTTTCAAAAAGCCATCTGCTTCTTTTATATAATTATCTTTCTCTCCATTTGTTCGCCATTTCAATTACTGACTATTTACGTTAAAACTTTCACTAGCAAAGATATTATTAAATAACTCGGAAAGAATGCAACTAAGATGAGATCAATTAGCTCACTCATTTTAAGAAGAAACACAAATTTGATTGTTGAGCAATGATTGATCTTTATAAGGTAAAAATAAAGAAAAAGAGAATGTTAGACCTAATAAAAAATTAACAAATAAATTGCAAAAGTTTCCACTAGTCAAAATTATTAGAACACAAATTATTTACTATAAATTAAGTATCTGTCACTCACTTAAGTTTCTCTCTATTTTAAAATTTTATAGTTAATTTTTTTTTAAAACATTTTTCGATAAATTTCTAAAATTTTGCATTTATCTTCATTTGTGATAACAAAATAATTTAGTAACCTAAATTTTTTTAGGAAACAGTTTAGTTGAGAAAAAAATTTTGATTTGATCCCTATGTTTGCTACAAACATAAATTTGTTACTAATATCATTCCTCCTCTACCTACTTCACATTTCAAAACATGTCAAAACATCTATAAAACAAACACATCGATTATAATAAACATTCAAATCCTTCACCACATTTTTCCAATCATTTGTGTGTATGTATATATACACATAAACACACACACACAAACACACTGACAAACAGACACGATTTAATTAAAAAATTCTTTTATGCTAATGGGTTTGGCAATTAAATATCAATTTTATGATAATTTAATAGAATGATTGACGTTTGGTTTATAATCTGGCATTTTTTTTGATTTCCTTCTTTTATTTTTAAAGTTTTATAAAATGTTTAATAAAAAAAAACGGGACAGGCTTTCTATAGCGAGAGGATGATAGGCGGCTAGATACTTTCAGAGTTCACTTGATCCAACAGCAAAAAAAAAATATTCTTTCTTTAAATCCCAAGGGGTGGGGCCCTTTCCCTCCCTCCCCTCTTTGCACAGAAAAAAAGTTCTTTATTAATTGTGGGGTATGTCTTTGTGGCTGGAAGTATTTCTAAGGGGAAAAAAAAATTACAAGACATATGCTGCCAAAATTATTTCTTTTATTGTGCCGTCCAGGCTGACGTCTTTCGTTGTCCTTATGAGCTCTCCGTTTATGCAAAATTTTTAATTTTCATTCTCACCTCCGGCTCTGAAGATGGCCTAGACCAGTGGCCGAAACGTCCGCCTGGAACGGCTCAATAAAAGAAATAATTTTGGCTGCATATGTCTTGGAATTTTTTTTTTTGACTCCACCTTCTTTATTAATGTTAATTTTAATTATGAATTAAAATATAATAAATCAAATTTTAGTGGAGAATTGGAGATATCAGCCAAATTTGGATTGTCCAGCTGGTAACCTAGGTTAATAAAACTCCCAGAATAAGACGTTTCGGGCTTAATTTATTTGGCCATCTTCAGTTATCGGGAATTATACACAATAGTGCAAGTACACATGTGATCAGACCAGGACTCGTCAATAATAGAATTTATTTGCTTCATTCAAAATTCTATGGCTCCTGTGCCCAAGCTCAGAGATAATGAATTAACATTTTTATCCAGGGATGTTGGAAAAAATAAAAATAAACCAGACTTCTCTTACATTCGTCAATTAAAAGTTATGTTCTGTGCTTTCACACTAGATTTTTTTGGCATCTTAGGCCATTTAGACACCAATCCTATTTATTTCAAATGATTGGTAGCCAATTCATTTTAAATACATTTTTCTCGCATGAGACGGGAAGTAAACCCGGGACACCATGATTATAAAAGAGTAATTGATTTTAATCAAAATCGTTGGAGCGAATTTTGAAAAAATCGAAAAAAGTACATCAGTAAAGTACTAGTATTCTTTGGCAGATTTTATTAAAAAAGTTATTTTCGCGAGTGTACGTAACAATTTCAACATTGTTGCACATTCCCTTTTTGTTTTATTTTCAACAAAGACAGGCAATTTTGAGGACACAAAACACCTCGACATCTCGAATTTTTGACATGAAGGTAATACATTCTCTCTTAAATAGCCTATAGATAGAAAGTATTATTCTTAGTGTACAGAAAATTTTGTTTATTTGGAATAGGTATAATTTCTGCTGTACGGTCTTTGGAAAAAAATTAAAAAAATAATATTACTGAGACTCTCAATATCAAATATCCACCTAAAAAAAGAAAAAAGATCCATTTCATCTCTTAAAAATCTAAATCGTAAAATAGGGTTGAAATAATGATCAAAAGGCGGAATGTGAACGTTTCCCACGCGATTCTTATCTTCATCAGCGAGAAAGAGAGAGGCGTCATCGAGGACCAAGAGAGACTGTGATTTATGCATCACAGTAGAGGACCAAAAAAGAGAGACAAAGAGAGAGAGAGAATCTTTCTTTTATTTTTATGTTTCATTCTCTCTTTTTATGTCTTTATCCATTTGCCGAATTATTTCAAATATTTGAAAGGAATTTTTATTTATATTAAATGCCCCCCTCCCTTGTGCTTTGGTATTGTCAATATTTATTTATTTATTACTACTACTCCAGCCCAACGTGTTTGTTTACAGCATTACCTGCTCAGGGGAGGCCTTAGTCTAATCAATTACAAATGCAAATTTATTCATACTAATTTACTTTACTTTCTCTAAATATATAAAGTATTGGAATCATGTCAAAAATTCGATGTCGAGATTTTGATGGATATACACGTTTTGAGATCCCATGAGTCAAAAAAGTGGTTTTCGCGACATGGTCTGTCTGTCTGTGAACAAAATATCTCAAGAACGAAAAGAGCTAGGAGGTTGGAATTTTATATTTAAATAATTAAATATTTATTAATTCATATACCCGAAAAAAGTAAGGGAGTTGAACCACTGATCCATCAATTTGTACTCGGAGTGACGAAATTTATATAATTAAATATTTATTAATTCATATACTCGGTCTAGTGGTAAGGGCACATCGAGTACAAATTGATGGATCCGTGGTTAAACTCCCGGCGGCACACCCTTACTTTTTTCGGGTATATGAATTAATAAATATTTATTTAATTATATAAATTTCATTTCGCGGCCTACATACGCGATGAATATAATATAATATCTTAAATCAGCGTTTTCCAAACTGTGAGGCGCGCCTCCCTAGGGAGGCGCGGACTAGTCTAAGGGGAGGCGCGAATATTGGCCACCAAGATCAATTTTCCAAATGATTGCTAGTTTTATGAATAAAATAATAAAATAATTTAGAAGATTCTGAGGCGGAGGTTTCCCTTAATTAAAAACTCGATGAGCCGCAGTGGCACTATCAGTAGAGACGGTGCCACGTGGCCCGAGTTTTTAATTAAAATAATAAATATGAATAAATTAAAAAAAAATATTTTTATATAAATTTATATTTTTTAATATTAAAAATTTTTGTTTTTGAATTATTTTATTAAATGGGTTAAATGGGGTATTAAATGGGGGGGGGACGTCATACGATTAAATATTTTTAAGGGAGGCGTTGTAATATAAAGTTTGGAAACCACTGGCCCAAAAAAAAACTCATTCTAGAAAATTATACTATGTGTAAAACACAAAGGCGGATAAGATTGAATTAAGGGTCGAAAAATTGAAAAAATGTTTTTTAAATTTATTTTAGCTAAATCGAAACCAAATAAATAGAAAACATTCAAAAAATTGCGTTGATTATTATTTTATAATATTAAGGGTTGATTAGGGGGGATGAAGGGTTGATTATTTAAGAAAGGCCTTGGAATATTCCAAATCACTTGTTGACATTCTTTTCCATCTCTAAATATAGTTAGATTAGAGTAAAAGGTATTTTTTTACTTTTAATAAAAAGGGAATTGTTATTTTCATCTGTTTTATTCCTATACAAACAGAGAGAGACAAGTCTATCTCTCGTTCAGTCGAGCGCGTGGCCGAGATGCAGGCGCTGCTCTTTTTTGTGTTTAAAGTGAATCAAAGTGAATAATTAATATAGTGTAACCCACCCTGACCTCACCGTCAACCAGCACACCCTCTTGAGTGTCTTATTAAAGGTAATTATTATGCATTTTATCGTTGAAAAAAAAAATGATAGAAACAAATAATTTGACTGCGAAAAACGATTCTTTTGAATATGAAATTAAATATTTTGTTTTTCACCAAGGGTAGAATATTGGCCACCAAGATCAATTTTCCAAATGATTGCTAGTTTTAATATAAATAAGAATTAATAAAAAAAAAATTTTATATAAATTTATATTTTTTAGCATTAAAAATTTTCGTTTTTGTACGGGGGAGGGTTTTTTTTTTTTTTTTTTTAAACATTCACACTTTTTCTCATTCACACTCACATTCACACCTCATTCACACAGTCTTCTGGCACCCATAGACTTAAACGATATCCGGATCTCCAACCCAACCCCACTGCCGCCCACCCCACCCCGGGGCGGGGAGGCGTTATAAGATGAAATCTTTTTAAGTGAGGCGTGGTAACATAAAGTTTGGAAACCACTGTCTTAAATATTGCATATGTAATTTCTTATTTATTATTTTTTATATTTAATTTAGACACCCCATGGGACGTGACACGAAGCTTTTGAACAAAATCGGCCAAAGAATACTAGTACTTTTTCGATTTTCTCAAAATTCACTCTAACGATTTTGATTAAAATTCAAAAATCACTTATTTTTTTAGATGCTCAAATTTATATTCTCATTTTGCTCTGAAAATTGTTAGAAGACCACTTTACTTTTGTACATCATAGGAAAGATAGGAGAAATGATTGCTATGATAAAAAAAAAAAAATATAAATATTTTCCCATGTTTATAAATTTTATTATAAGCACCCGGGTCTGGCGTAGTAAGTAGCGTGCCTACCTCCTATACCAAACGTCGCGGGTTCGGCCATTTGGATTCCAGATGGCTTAAATAGAAATGCCTGAACCCCAAATTGATATATTAATTACAACGGTAATCGTCAAAGTCTTATATGGCCTAAGTTGCCGAAAAGACTGTGTGAACGTGTGTGTGAATGAGAAAAAAGAGTGAGTGTTTAAAAAAAAAAAAAAAAAAAAAAAAATTATTATACATCTTGAAATTTGAAATTCGAATGTACTGTACTATTGGAAACACAGAACACAACTTTCGATCGACCAAAAATAAAAGAAAGTTGTATGCTCTGCGTCCCGTCACACCAGATTTTATTTATTTTTTCCGGGTCGGGTGTCACTCAGTGCGGGCGGCGCCCTCAAGCTACTGTATTTATTTACTAATGAATTTATTTATTTGGTAACATTTGTATGTCATGCCTCTAATAGCCATTTTAGACTTTATTTTTGAACCTAATGATCATGAGAATGACCGAAACGTCAACAAAGAAAATTAGAATTTTTATTTGTTTATTGTTTATCTCTATTTTACTTTTCCGCACTATTAAACCTGTATAATAATATTGTGGGGAATACACTATGGTATATTTTTTCTTTATAATTTTAACATTTATTTACACTTTAATTGAATACAAAATTGATCTCTTAGATTTATTGCTTTAAATTGATTTTATTTTTCTATTTTCATTTTTAGACATGGCTCCGATGGGCTCTCGCAATTTCCCCGCAAGTTTCTGGGACTCGAATGCCCAGGCGCCAGCTGCAGCTCCTCAATGTCCCTCTGGGGCTGGCGCCGCCGATGGTAGTAGCAGCTACGCAGCTGCAGTGGCTGCTGCAGAGGCTGCTGCTTACCAATGCGACGGGCCCAGTCCTCCCGTCGCAGCTGCAGCGGCGGCAGCAGCAGCTGCACAGGATCCCTGGCATCAGCACTACCAACAATACACGGCAGCAGCAGCACACCATAGGTACGGGAAATTTATTTTATTTTAAAGGAAAAAGGCACGCATCCATGCCCAATATCGGTATCTAGCTCTATAGCCAACAACCCGATTCTAATAAATGCTGATCTGATAGGGATGGAAAAGTCGACTCTGATCTTTTTTTTAAACCTACACAATTTCTCAATTTTAATTTTTTAATGTTTTATTTTGATACTCAACTTCTTTATTTTAATGTTAGGTGCCATACTTCACGTGCAATTTCTGGATATAATATTCTTGTATAAAAATATTGGAAACAATATTTGTGTGAAGACGAAATAAAACAAGACTTCTTTTCGGCCCGAATTATTTAATTTTTCTCTGTCGACGTTTCGGGGACTAAACGTCACCCATCTTCAGGACAAAGGTGTTAAAAAATTCTTAGCTCTGCCTCCTTCAGTTGTTAGGCAAGTTAGAATGTTAGTATATTTTATACTATACAAATTCCTCTGCGTGTACAATGAGGGACAATATTAAGTCCCACCCATGCGTTTTCTACTTGTGATTATTTTTCATTGTTTTTAAAAAAATATTAGACCTATATCTTTTTTAATGGAAATGGTTCAAACCTAGAAAATTTCCAATTAAGATTTTCAATTTCTTTTATAAAAATAAAGAAATAATCACAAATAGAAAACGCCTGAGTGGGACTTAATATTGTCCCTCACTGTACATATCCTGAGCCACCATCAGAGTTAATGTTGATAATATTTGTGTGTGTTGTATTTAATAAAATGTTTACATAGGCCTACTTAATAAATCTTATAAATAAATAATATATAAATATTTAATATTTACTGAGTATCTCCTAAGCAAAAGTTAGAGTTTTTAAAAAGTCGACTTGAAAGTCGAAACGCCAACTTTCAGAAATGATTAATCGATTCCCAGAATCGAAAAATATCAAATCGATTCCAAAACCTAAAATCGACTTTTCGAGCGCCTTTTCCATCCCTATGATCTGATCAGCGTCACATTTTTCTATTAATTTCATCCTTTTTTTTCCTTTACGAGATAAAACAGAGCAAATGGAGTGCACTTATTCGTAACATAATTCAATTGTTTTTAATTAAATTTCGATCCTCAGACAAAATTTCTTTTTTATTTTTAAGAGGTTATTTGATTGAAAGGAATTTTTGTTTATAAAAAAAAAAAAAAGTAAACCACTATTGTTTATTGTTTCACCTTGAATCTGGTTAGGGCTTTTATTATAACTGAACGTCATCTTTTTTTTTATGAATATCAGTCTTATCAATTAACCGGTACTGTTTTTATTAACTAAGGAAAAAAGGAGCTCTTTTAACAAAGGGACCAAACAAACAAGACAGGACTCAATAATAAATCTTTTATGTTTGAGCTAAAATAGAGAAAGTTTATAATCAGAGTCTAAATACCGAAAAAGAAAGGAAGTCTTTTTTTAACTTCTTTTTATTATTATTAATCTTAAATCCTTATTAAATTAACTATGTATAAGGTACAAAAAGCCTGCAGTGGTGGTACCAAAATAATTATAATAAAAATAAATAAATAAATACCAAAAAAAATTAAAAATTTTAAAAAAAAATTAAAAAAATTAATAAAAAATAAAATTAAAAATTTTAATAAATAAGAGCAAAATTTTTTTTATTTTTTCATTGGCCCGGGAGCCGTGGCTCAGTGAGAAGAATTAGCTTCTCGCACCGGGTCCCGGGTTCGCTTTCCGTCCCAAGCGAGAAAAATTTATTTCAGTTGATTTGACTGCAAATCATTTGAAATAAATAGGGATGGGGTCTAAATGGCCTTAGATGCAGAAGTTTTTAAAAAAAAAAAAAAAAAATTTTCATAAATCCTAATTTCAAATCAACACTCATGTTTTATAAATATTTTATACAAAATGTTTTTTTTTTTAATATTTATTTTTTGTTTGATTATTGTCTAGAGCGGTCCACGAGTACCACCACCACCACAACATGGCGGCGGCAGCTGGCTATGGTGGTCTCTTCCTCCCCCCCACCGGCGCCTCGTTTGGGCCACCCGTCACACCCCGCAGCACAATATGCCAAACCTGAGCCATGGGCTGCACATCATCATCATCCAGCGGCCATTGACGGATACCCATCTCCCTACACCTCCATCACAGGTAGGACAGAACTCCTCCATCCCCTATGAGCGTTTAAACTAAACAATAAAACTCAATGTTGATTGAATTATAGCCTATTATTGACAGATATTGAACAACAATAATAAAATTCATATCTGAACGAATATTGAGTTTTATTGTTTAGTTGCAACTCAATATAAACTAGGAAAATTACTTCATATATTCCTAATCTTTGATATTGTTTTTTCTAATTTAAATAAATTTTATGTTTGAATGAAATTAGAATACAGTTTTATTTAGGAGGAATTAATTTTTGAAATTTTCACCAATGATACCGCGTCTCATAGGTTAATCAAAATAACAACTTTCTTTGGATGTTTCTGGGATTGGTTACGCTGTCTTTCAATAATTAAGAAGTTTTATCGTCTCGGGGCCCGACAACGTAATGCAAAACAGCAATTTCTCTTTGCTCTATTTGTTAATTTATAGTTAAGTCAAAAATTCGATGTTGCTATTTTGTTGGAAATACACGTTCTGAGTCAAAAAAGTGAGTCCCGTAAAATATCTGTCTGTCTGTGAAAAAAAATATCTCAAGAACGAAAAGAGCTAGGAGGTTATATTTATGTTAGGTACCACCCTAATGACATGACTATGAAATTAAGTAAAAAAAAAAGGCACCACCTCGGCACGTAACAAAAAGCTTTTGAACAAAATCGTCCGACTTTACTGGCAAGCGGGGAATTAGTCCAGTTGACAAAATAAATTTTATTTATTTAATTCGAAAAAAAAAAGATTAAAAAATTCCAGCAATTAGCAAAAGCTTAGGGCCCAATTTTTTCTAAAAAAAAAATTTAATTAGGAGATTGATAAAAATTTTAGATAGGGCCAAAAACAAATTCCTCGACAAGTTGGAATAATAAATAAAACATTTATAACTTAAGAAGACTCCTAAAGGGAGGGAATATCGCTGTCATTAATTCCCAAAATTCGTGACTTGTTAGAGCGAGAAAGAAATGGGAATAAAAATAAATAAATAATCAAATAAAAATTTGATCATAGAAGTCCTATCCATCAGTTACTTAATTTCTTATCTATATATATATACCTATAGATATACCTAGTATACCTCCTTCTAGCCTTTAGAAGGGAATTCTTTACGTCCCTACCATCGGACAAAAAAATACCTTAACGGGTGGTGTTTTAATTTGAATCAAATACTTTTATTTATGTTCTTGTATGGGATGAGAATACCGATACAGCGACACACTACCGACTCCTTCATGGAGACTCTTATAATAATAAATAAAATTTTTATTTGTTGTACCATTTGATTATTTATACTATCAGTAGCCGGAATAAATCTTTAAAGGAATGTTAAAATTGTTGATCAGGAATTTGCAAAGCGACAAATGAGATTCATTTGCATAAAAGAGAGAGAGGGAAAGAGGGGGAGGGGGGAGTTTGCAAATTCAAGACACGCAAAGCTAAAGAGCAGGCAAGCAACGAACAAATCACTCATCTTCTTATCAACTTATTTAATTACTGATACGAGTTCAGTACAATGGCCAACCTCCAAGAATTAGAGAACTAGCGACAACCTTTTTGAAAAATTTTATTCTTTTGAAATAAATTTATTAGATAAGGAATTATTTAAGTGGGGCTGTTGGGTAATTGGTTCTGCACAATTATTACAACATATTTATCAAAAAACGTTAATGTAGAAACTGTGACTGTGTAATGGAGCCAAAACAAATTTTTATTTTATTAAATTAACTCCCTCAGTTTCAACCCCCATCTTTAGAGCCGACTGGTAATAATTTAAGTCTGTAATTCTTTTTTATTTTAATATAACAGACTGTTCAATGCTAGAGTAAAGAGATGATAATATCCAACCGGCTCTGAAGATGGCCTAAACCTGGGACCGAAGCGTCAGACTTGAAATTTAATGAAATCAAGATTTGACTTGGTCATCAAAAAACATTATTTATTTTTTATATTATTATTATTATTATTTGAAATTCCTACCGGGATCTCTGTTTGATTAATCGAAGTGCTTCCGTGCATGAAGACACAGACCGACCTCTGGCCGTAGCCACCTACCGGCACCCGTGAAGTTACATCATGTCCTAACTCTAACTCCTCTTCTTCCTTCGTTCATTTCTAACTAATGAACTAATCCTTATTTCTAGTTCCACTCTGTGTCCTTCTATACTAGGCAGGATGTTCTGATTTGAGGAGGGACTTTTTTTAATATCAACATTTATTGTATTTTTTTATATGCATTTATTTGTTTTTTAATTCGTGCATTTTTTTACCACTCAGCGTAACGTACTGTCAGTTTCAATATTAACTGCCACCCCTAGAGAATAGAGCCGTGAAGTTAGACAACCAGAGTGCTTAGAAAAAAATAAATAAACTTTTTTTTTAAATATTGCAGTGGAAATACTATTATTTGAGACAACAATTACGCCAGACAAGCTCTCTGGTTGCCTAACTTCACGGCTCTATTCTCTAGGGGTGGCGATTAATATTGAAACTGACTGTACAGTGAGGGACAATATTAAGTTCCATCCAAGCGTTTTCTACTTGTGATTATTTCATTGTTTAAATTTTTATGATTCAAACCTAGAAAATTTCCATTTTCTTTTAAAAACAATAAAAACAATGAAATAATCACAAGTAGAAAACCCATGGGTGGGACTTAATATTGTCCCTCATTGTACATACTATTTTGTCATGCTAGCCAAACATTTTGTCTTTGTGATTACAAATTAGAGCTACGGGTCATAGATCCACTTCCCGTCAACATACGACAAAAATTTATTTCAATAAAATTGGCTATCAATCAAATAGGTCTAAATGGTCATGGATGCTGAAAAAGGCTTTAAACAAAAAAGTTTACTCTTTTCTGCAATGCCATTGTATATTTCCCTATTTGATGTAAGTAGTTTTTGTTGGATTCCATACTATAGAGATATTTTATATTTAATAGTCAAAAAAATTTAAAAAATGTCAGTTAAGTTTATGGTATTTCTGGTCCAAGGTCGTCCGTCTGTCTGTCTGTGCCCCCTTACTCCCCACCTCCCTTTCTTACACACACTTATACAGCTGACCGAATCAATAGCCCGGACGGTATGTACGCATGTGACGTCATCGCTGTGCGTTGCCATGACGGCAGTAGAGGGGCGTGGCCAAGAAATTGGCACCGCCTGTCTCTTCTTCTCCTATTGGTTTGACGCTCTGATTGGTTGCCGTTTAAACGGGCCGGCCTCAAATCATCATCATCTAATAAACACACACACACAGGGAGAGTCAATCAGGACGACGGGAACCTCAAAGGAATTAAATTATAAAAGAGAGAAAGAAAAAAATATCACCATAAGGATTAATTAAATTTAATTCAACTATCAATCACTTTTTTTTCCTCTTTTTTTTTTTTTTAGATGTTAACATAACCTCGCTTTTATATATATAATAATAAACTAAAGACTGGATTTCGCTGAAAATTAATAGCGTGAGCTCGATGAGAACAGAAATTTCAAGCTCAATTAATTTATCGATGTTTCAGCCCCTTTCTTCAGAATTGATACACTTTATTATATAAAAAAAAAAATCAATTTGAGCATTTTTTTTTAAACACCTCACACTTTTTTCCCATTCACACTCACACCTTCACACACATACACACAGTCTTTTCGGCAACTTGGACCTTTTAAGACTTTAAAGTATACCCGTTATTTGTAAATATATCTATTGGGGGTCCAGGCATTCTTATTTAAGCCATTTGGTATCCAAATGGCTCAAATAAAATCATCGGACTGCGTGCGATCCGACCCTGGACCCTTGGTATATAAAGCAGGCGCACTACCAACTACACCAAGCCCGAGGACTAGCATTAATTTTTTATATAATCTTTGTAAGAATGAAATTAATAATTCTTTATTATTACGGGAATTATTAATTATTTATTAAAAATAATATAAATAATGTACAACGTTTCGACTACTTATTCTGCAGCCATTCACAATACTTGAGAACAGCTGCAGAATAAGAAGTCGAAACGTTGTACAGTATTTATATTATTTTTAATAAATAATTAATAACAAAAATGTGGTCTATAGGCCTAATTAAACATTTCCGTAATAGTAATAATTCAAACCACAAAAAATTCCCGTGATAAATATAATTCTTTAATTTGCTTAATTGGGATTTTTCGGCATCTGAGGCCATTTAGACCCCATCCCATTTATTACAAATGATTGGCAGCCAATTCACTTGAAATAGATTTTCCTCCTCCCCCCCGTTGAGACACCCGAAGTCGTCCAACCCTGGACTCCAGGCACGAGGAGTTTAAATTAATAATAATTTTATTAAAATTTATATAGAGACAAAGAAAAAAATTTAAATTATTTTCTAAATCCTTTTCAACACAATTTCAATTCAAATGATTTTTGTATTTGAAAATAATTTAGAAAATTACAAAATTCAAAAATCATTTGAATTAGGCATATGACCTGAAAGAGATGAAAAGTATTTAGAAAAAAATTTTAAATTTTCAACTATATTTAAAAGAAAAAAAAAAATTAAATTAAAATAAACCCGAATAAACTCAGGGTCCCAAAGGGTCTCTCTGAAAGTTTTTTTTTTTTTCTGTTAACCATCTTCTCCTTTTCTTGTGGGTACGTGGATGGCGTCCACGAGCTGCCCTAGGTGGGACATCCTTCAGTTCTTTGTATATCTGTCTCTTCCTTCCTCTTTTCAACAGACCGTGCGACGGGTCGGCCTGTTCTATTCCTTCCCGGTCGCAAAAACCCATGAATGACAAATTCCGCCGACCCCGCATCGCGGGAATAATCAGGCAAAGAAAGAAGAAGAAGAAGAACCATCTCTTTTTCTTCTAATAATCCATAAAATAGATAGAAATTCGTTTAGGAATTTCACGGATCTTTATCGCTAATTAGTTTCGAATTTTTTTTTTCCTAAGCAATAAAAATTCAAAAGAATTAGGTCATTCTACCGAAAAACTATGACACACCTGCGCACACACTCGTTTGTTTTATATAAATATAAAATAAATTCATTAATTTATTATGCAATAAATCACACATTTTGAAAATTATTTAATTTATTAAAGTTATTAATTAATTACATTTTTTTTTTTTTAAGTTTTTCCGGCATCTTAGACCATTTAGACTTTACTTCTATTAATAATTACGATATTGGGTTTCAGGAATATTTATTTATACCATTTGGTATTCAAATAATTTAAATAAATTCATCAGACGTCATCCACCTGTATCCATCAAAATTTCGACATCGAATTTTTGACATGTATTCAATACTTTCTCTCTATATATTGCTCGATGTGAAAACATTTTGATCGAAAACATTTTTTGCTCGATTGGTGTGCGTTTCAGCCTTAGGAGAAGTGTAAGAAGCTATTAATATTTGGAGTGTGTCGGTTCGCTAAAGTACTTCCAATATTTATTAATAATTATGAACAGTGGCGGTCCCAGGATTTTGTCAAGGGGGGGCCCAAATTTTTTTTTTTTTTTTTTTTTTATTCATTTAAGCTCTTTTTTGGCAGCGAAGGCCATTTAGACCTATTTTATATATTTATTTCACCTGGTTTGGTAGCCAATGGCCCAAAATTTATGATGTAAGGGAAGGTAAGGATAGGGTGGCGCAAAAATCCGACTAATTTTTTTTTTTCGACCTCGTGTTAGTCTAAATCCGAAGAGGGGTCGATTTACGTATTTTACATGAAATCTAATATGTTAAATAATATATCGTGAATAGAATATTTAAAAACTAATTTTTTTCAAAATTGCACAATAAAGATAATTTTATCACGAATCCAATGATGTACGGTTGCCTGCGGAAAACCTGTGCTGAATCCCGGTTGTTGCGGTTACTTTACAGATGCACTTTTTCGGGTTTTTTTTAGATTTCAGCACAGGTTTTCCGCAGGCAACCGTACATCATTATTAGTGATAAAATTATCTTTATTGTGCCAATTTTGAAAAAAAAAATAGTTTTAAAATAGTTGTAATCAATTATAGTTTGCACAGGAATTTTCAGGCAACCTATTCAAGATATATTATTTAACATATTAAATTTCCATGTAAAACACGTTTCATCCAATAAACAGCTGGGTGCAAATCGACCTCTCTTCGGATCCCTCTCTATGACAATATTTTAGTTTCTCATGTTTTAAGAGACCTCTCCAAAGATGAGCTCAAAAGAATTTTTTAAGGGTTGAAAATTTGAGAAACGTATTTTTCTCGTCTAAAATTTTACCATAACGAGAAAAAAAAATGGATTTTTTGACGAATTTAAAATTTTAAAAATTTTGAGGGTGTATGGAAAAATTTTTGAAAATGAGGCATTGAAATTTGCGTTTTTAGATACCCTGGGACGTGAAAAATTTATAGTTTTTTGTTTAGTTTAAAAACTAAATAAAACTTTTGAATTTTTGTCTGTCAGCGGGGGGGCCGGGGCCCCTCTGCGCCCCCCCTGGGACCGCTAGTGATTATGAACTCTCAACATTCCCGACACCAAAACTTTTGACACTTTGTGGTAATTATTAAGAGTCAAAATGGATAACAATACAAATAATATGCCAAAAAACCTCCTGATTTTGAACATAAAACCATTCCCCTTTTGGGTACGTACCAGATTTCTTTTGATTTTGCCGGTACTGTCCCTGATAGGTCAGGATGACCGCTTAGGAGAGTGAGCGTTCAATTTCAAAGATCCCAAGTGTCTTCTTCTTCTCTGTCCTCGCCTTATTCCCGTGATGCGGGATTGGCGAACTTTTTGTGACCGGAAGAAATAGAACAGGCCGGGCCGTTGCACGGTCTGACGCCTGTTGAAAAGAGGAAAGAAGAGACAGATGTACAAAGGATTGCCTGTCACAGCTCGGGCAGCTCGTGGTCGCTATTCACGTATCCACAAGATGTGGGCCCCTGGGTGATCACAGATCCCAAGAGCAATTAAATGAATTTTTTATATAGAATACACCAGCAAGAGAGAAAGATGCTTTTTATCTCGCACATTGCGGAATTTCAGTTGAATAATCAAAAAGCATCTTTCTCTTTTTTTTAATTTGTCTGATGAAAAGAGCGAGGGACGAACGACAAAAGGGCAAACAAGCAAGCAAGGAGACCCTCTGACATACCATGATGACACGTCACAAATGCGTGTGTAATGTAATGAAATGATTAATTTGTGGAACATTACAAAAGGGTTCTCTCTTCTCTACTATATGAGAGCCAAACCATTGTCATGGAGTCATAAATAATTAGATTATCACGCTATTATGTAGCCTATATTCTTTGATATGAAATATCGTTAGAATGGTAATTTTGGGGATGATCAAAATATTGGCTCGTTTGTTTGGGTATAAATTAAAACTTTGGTATGACTTCTGAAATCAGTGAAGCCTCATAGGTCATTTTGGTATCAATGAATTTCTGTTGACACACTGTTTCCGTAGGGCTTTTAATTTCTTTTATCTCTATACTACAATACTATGTTTACATATCGCCTGCTGAGAATGCTGAGTGGCGAAAGTCCGAAAAGACCTAAAAATTTTTTCATCTTGAATTGTAAGAGGCTACTGCCAGATCTTTTATATGTCGACACAAAAAATATGGTGTGACAAGCTCAGAACACAACCTTCAATTACCGTGCGACCAGACCCACCAGATTCAAAACAAATATAAGCCGATATTGTGTTGACTGTTTATTTTCAACTTTGACGTCTCAATTTATATTGAATAAGTTGTCAATTTGTTGTCCAAAACCTAAAAAAATTAAATTTTCATACAACCAATTATATTCACTAAATTTAGGATTTATCTTGAATTTAATAGTCAAATCAACTTTGGACAGAGAAAATTGCGGCTTCAATTTTACTTTCTCTTACCCTATAAATGAAATATATAGAAAGTATTGCGATCATGTCAAAAATTCGATGTTGAGATGGATATACCCGTGAGTCCAAAAAATGGATCCCGCAAATTGGTCTGTCTGTGTTTATGTATGTGAACAAAATATCTCAGGAACGCAAAGAGCTAGGAGGTTGAAATTTTAGATTTGAGTTAGGCACCCCTCCAAGGGGCTCCAAATCGGCCAAAGAGTACTATGTACTTTACTGATGTACTTTTTCAGTTTTTTTTTTTTTTAATTTTCCCAAGATTCGCTCCAAGGATTTTGATTAAAATTCATAAATCAACAATTTTTTAGATTTACTTTTCTTGAAAATCGAGTACACTTTACTGATGTAGGTACTTGTTCAGTTTTTTTAAGATTTTCTCAAAATTCGCACCAACGATTTTGATTAAAATTCATAAATCAATTATTTTTTTGATGCTCTTTAAAAAGTATATCAGTGAAATTTTTCGTGGAAATTGTTTCAAATACATTTTACTGATGTAGGTACTTTTTCAGTTTTTTTGCGATTTTCTCAAAATTCGCCCCAAGAATTTTGATTAAAATTCATAAATCAACTATTTTTTAGATGCCCTTTAAAAAGTATATCAGTGAAATTTTTCATGAAAATTGTTTGAAGTACACTTTACTGATGTTGAAGCATTCGTAGCTCAGCGCCATCTATGAATCGCGTGGTCAAGTTTGGAACTTAGATGCTAAACAAAATATATCTCGACACAAAAAATCTGTTGTGACAAGCATAGTACACAACTTTCTCTTGCCGAAGGGTAACACCAGATTTTTTGATATATAGGCTAAATGAAATTTGCAAAAATATTCATTATATTCTATGAGATGCTCTTGATGAAGATTTCCACCTGAATTTTAAATTATTCCAGTGAAGCAAGGTGGAAGCACTCAAGGGTCTGAGTGCAATAGTGTGTGTAGATTATTTGAACTTGACTACATATCAAATCAAAAGGCGTTTTTAATAAATCTATTTTTTCCGCCCTCTCTCTCTCTCTCGAGTCATTGATTAGATTTAATAGGAAAAGATATCCAGGGAGATGGAGGGTTGGCTGGCTGTTCAGTTCGATTTCAATAAAACGTCTCTCTCCTTGGGGTGTGCCGTTGCAAGGGGGGAGGGTGCTGCTCTCGCAAAACCTTTATTAAAATACCTTTCCTAGCCACTGAACGACCGAGGCGACCCTTCTGGGATATTGATCCCAAGGGATGCAGACAAGAGTGACTGACCTCCGCCCTTCCTCTTTGCTCTGATATTACATATTATGCACAAAGAATACAACAACCTGTCTTTTCGAATTTTGAAAATAAATTATTCTATATGTTATCCTGACCGTGATCAATATTTAAAGAGGAGCAGCCAATAAATAGACTCGAAATTATTTAAGAGCCATCCTCAGTATTTACTAAAAACATAGCCTATATATAATATTATATTTGGACGAGTAGGTCCTATAACAAAAATATCATTATAAAAATAAAACAAAATTTGTTACACTGTAAAAAAAAAAATCTTAATTTGAATGTCTTTTGGAATACTAAATTTACAACTTTCCCTTGTAAATGATAACTACTATGCATTTGTCTACTAAATTTACAAATATATACGTTCAAATAGTTTATTTTTTACACAAAAAAAAAATTTTTAATTACAATTTTCTTCGAGAAATAGAGTAAATATTGAAATTTTACATTCATTGTAATTTTCGTTAAAAATTGCGTTGTAATTTTAGAAAGCAGTTTGGGATTAAGAGAGCCACGTCAAATTAGGTAGCTTAAAAAAGTAATCTTCAAAATTAAGTAGTCGAGATGGTAAAGGCGTCGTACAAGTTCATATATGAAGTAAAGAATCCAACAGCTCGAGTTAAAATCCCTAGATTACTTGTTCTTGTCTTTATCGGCATCAAAGGGCATTTAGACCCCGTCTCTATTTATTTCATTTGGTGGCCAATTCAATTGAAATACAATAAATTTCCGGGGGGATGCGTACCCTTGACTCTTAAAACCAGAAGCTAGCTCTAGCCCTGAGGCACAAGTCAAGGGTCACAAAATTAAAAAAAAATTATTTATATTGAAATATGTTATTATTATTATTAATTTGATCTTTTGTAATTGTACAGTGAGGGACAATATTAATTCCCACCCATGCATTTTCTACTTGTGATTATTTCATTGTTTAAAAAAAAAAAATTTTATTTTTTAATGGAAACTTTTCTGGTTCAAACCTGGAAAATTTCCAATAAAGATTTTCATTTTCGTTTATAAAAACAATGAAATAATCACAAGTAGAAAATAGATGGGTGGACCTTAACTTTGGCGCTCACTGTACAATATAAACTCAGCATTTTTATCAATTTTTATAATTTTGTACAGCTGCTGGTAAAAAGATATACTATTATTTATTTATTTCATTTATTATTATTATTAGAGGGATTTTAAGCAAAATGCTTATTGCTCAATTTTATAAGCAACCATTAGATATTTAATTTCTATACGAATTAGGAAAACTAAGTGCATTGAGATTGCATTTTTTATGCTTTTTTTCGAGTTTTCATCTTTTTTTTCCTTTCTGCTTATTTGAACTTATTTTACGAATATTTATATTTTTTTTTTTTTTCTAATTAAAAAACACTTTTTCCCATTCACACACGCATACACCAGGGACGTATATAAGGAGGGGGAGGGGCCCCCCCCCAAAAAAAATTTCAAAAACCCCGCAGTGCGAAAACACATAGCCCTGGAAAAAATTTTTTCATCAGGGTGAAAAATTTGGTTCCGCAAAAACAAAATTTTTTGCAATTCTTTATTTAAAAAATATGGGGATTGACTTCCCCGAGACTTTCTCGTATATTCTTTTGGAATTACGTCTGGGTGTGTGTGTGAACACGATTGCTTAAAAACCAAAGCAGCTAGATCGATGAAATTTGGTATATGCTCCTTACACTAAAATTGTAGATTTCTATCAACTTTTTGAGTAAATACGTCACTTGGAAGTAGTACTTTACTTAAAAGTTTTTTCAAAAATTTTGAAATTTTCAATTTTTTTGTTATATTATGATAAAATACTCTATTCATTTGTTTATATTTACCCTTTTTTTTAATGACACCTGTATGATTTTGTTTTTGATTTTTTATCAAAATTAACGAATATTTTCTATTTCTTCTGTGATTATTTCAAAAACTATTCAGTTTTCGTAAAAATGTCAAAGAATAAAAACTTTTTAAAATAGAGTATTTTATCATAATATAACAAAAAAATTGAAAATTTCAAAATTTTTGAAAAAACTTTTAAGTAAAGTACTACTTCCAAGTGAGTATTTACTCCAAAAGTTGATAGAAATCTACAATTTTAGTGTAAAGAGCATATACCAAATTTCATCGATCTAGCTGCTTTGGTTTTAAGCAATCGTGTTCACACTCACAGACCTCCGACATAATGCCAAAAATGGTTTTTTGGACTCAGGGAGGTCTAAAACGTGGAGAAACATCAAAATCTCGAAGTCGAATTTTTTACGATTACATAACTTTCTCTATACGAGAAGTAAAAAATTTGTATACGCCATTGGTACGAGAAAAATTGCTTATTAGATGCTTTTTTTCAACTTTTATGCCTATTTAACAACTTATTAGTCAAGATTTTTATGCTTTTAAGCACTTTTTTCCATTTTTTTATGCTTTTTTGTCCGCTATAATTATTATATTTCGAGCTGTTTTACTCATTGCCGAGGTTGAGCATATTATAAGATACAATATGATCTATAATACTGAAAATACAATTTTTTCTCTTTTCTTTTTAATGTATAGGAATTTGACATTTTGACCAATGCCACATGTGACTTACCTATTTAAAGCCGTTCGTGTCTTGTCTTGTATGTTCCTGTCCTGTAGTTCGATTTTATATTTTAAAATCATACAACAAAAAATCAACTTTAACAAATATTCAGGCATTGTCTTAATCTCTTTAGAATTTTTATAAAATAGAGATTAAAGAACTCGTAAAATAAAGAACGTTTAGTCAATTATTTTATTATTATTTGAACTTCCTATCGGCATTCCCGTTTATTTACCCGAGGTGCTTTCTTGCATGTAATTTTAGTCAATCACTGAATAAGCCCCAAAGTAAGTGAATGAATTGTCCGGATCAAATAAAATTTTGTTTTTACTTTAAACTTCATAAAACCCATTACATCTTCTAAATCCTAATTCGTACCTTTGTTTTTTGAAATTCTACCATAATAACACACGTCGACATAATTGATCGATGTATTTTTGCATCTCAACTGAATCTAAAGCATTTTGCACTACCCAATTCAAAAATGAGCTCAGTGTTTTTCATAAATCGAATATAATTTAATCATGTATTTTTTTTATAAAATAAAAACATCGGAGATAATTTAATTGGATGTATTTTAGTAAGGTGTTTTTATCTGTCTATAGATTGACGTTATTCCGTAAGAAGATGAGATGTGCGGGAAAGGTACGAATTAGGCAAGTGTCCCCTCTTTATTTATTGAAATTAATAGCTATAATTAATTATTTATTTAATTAAAATTAAAATTGTAAAAAAGATATTAACATGTGAGAAATTATTTAATAATCTAAATGTCCTGGGGGTTCCTAACTTTTCTTGGGTGATGTGCTATCCTATCCATTTGCACTAGATCCCCCACCATCAGAACTTTTGTTAAAGATTTGATCTTATTTCATTTGGACCAGGAAGTGTGTTAGGTCCAGCCTAGAATATTGTACTCTATTTAGAATACAGTATAGCAGACTATTAGTTATATTTATTTATTTATACACATCCAAACCACTTACGACACTCCCGGAAACAGCCACTTCAATCTAACCGATTTAACTGTTGATTTATCAAATAATCATTAAATCATTTCAAACAAATACCGAACCTTTTTATTTGTACATTTTAATTGATGATTTTTTTTTTTTTTTTTTTTTTTCAAAAAACCAATGGTTTTAGGTTATATTTTATATAAAAATTATTAAAAATTAGCATTTTAACATTTAATGTGTCATCATCAGAAGTGTTTTAACAACATATGAGTTTCGAAAAGTGCATTAAGTAATTATTAAAAATGTTAATTTTCAATACATTTTTGAAACTTATAATATAACCTAGTCTTTTTGATATTTACACTTTTCCTATAGGGCCTATACCTGCGTAAGGTTTCAACTAGACCCTATATTTAATAAAAAAATATTGATAGTTCATATTTTTGAAAAAATAAAATAAAAAAATGATATAGGATGTGTAAAATTTAAAATTCTGTCACAAAAACTCCCGTTCTTCCTAACTAGGCCGAATTATCATTGGTGACGATAGGTGGGCTTTGAGGGGATGAAATTATAAGGATAAACCAAGGAGAATTTTAAAAAATTGAAATAAGTACTCAGTAAGTTTCTCCAAAGGCGGGTTGAGCAACTAGTTAGACAAATCTTTGTTCTTTTATTTAATATCTTTAACATTAGTCTATACCGATCGTTGCAGGTTCGGACCCCAGGCAGTCCGATGATTTTATTTAAGCCATTTGGATACCAAATGGCTTAAATAAGAATGCCTGGACCCCAAATATATATAATTATTAAATATTGATTATCATTTAAGTCTTGTATGGCCTGAGTTGCCGAGAAGACTGTGAATGTGAGTGTGAATGACAAAAGTGCGAGTGTTAAAAAAACTCTTTCTTAGCCCTCGGGCTTGGTGTGGTTGTGCGCCCTGCCTTACATACCAAGGGGTCGCGGGTTCGCATCCCAGGGAGTCCGATGATTTTATTTAAGCCATTTGGATGTCAAATCGTATAAAGTTTTATATAGTCTAAGTTGCCGAAAAATACTGTGTGTGTGTGTGTGTGAGTCGGAAAAAAGTGTGAGTGTTTAAAAAAAAAAAAAATTTTAGCCAAGAATGAAAGATCTCTTCTTGTATGACAAAAATTTATTCAAATTATTAAATTAATTAGAATTTATAAGGACGGAGATTTTATTTGCTCAGTGATTTATGAAGAATTTCTTGGAAAGCTTTTCAACACCTTTGTCTCATTTTCAATTTAATATAAAAGGTTTTTTTTTTTTTAAAGGAAATGTTAGAAAATTATTTATCATAAAAGGAGAAAAGACAGAGAAAGAAGGACAACATAGCTACTTGTTTTTTTTTGTTTTTTTGTATAAATAAATACAGTATATTCCTATTTGAATTAGGATTAGTTATTTATTTATTTATTTATGCATTCATCTCTCTCTAATAAAATGGTGGGATTCGTTTTTCTCATTTGCTTTTCTCTCTCTCTCTCTCTCTCCTCTCTTTCTCTCTCTTCAGCTCCAGATCGTTCGTTTGTTAGATGGAATTTCTTCTTCTTCTCCATGGTGATGACCTCTCTCTCTCTCTCTTTCTCTCTAGGAGGAGGTCAACATGGGAATTTCATTTAGGGTCATTTTATTCGCATCGTTTGCTTTGATTTTCAAACGAACAAATTTACAAACTCTTTATTTTATTCCTTCTCCCCTTAGTAAAAAAAAAAAAAAAAAACAGTAAAATTGTTAAGGAAACTATCTAATGTATTGTTTCTTTTTTTTTTTAAGTCACGAACTATTAAAAATGTTGAAATATTTAATTATGTGAAAATTTTAGTAGGAGATTGATTTGTCAAAAAAAAATCTGGTGTGACTGCCCATAGCACACAACTTTCTCTTACCTTCGAAAGTTGTGTTCTGTGCTTGTCACACCAGAAGATAAGAGAATGTTGTGTGCTTTGCGACCAGTTACACCAGATTTTTTGCAAAGACTTACTAAATATAGTATGTTTTTCTCAACCATTTACAAATGTATTGTAATTTTTGAAAGCTGCTTGAAAATTAGAATGAAAATGTGTTTAATTTTAAAAAGTCATTTGAAAATTAGAGTTCAATTGTGTGGTAATTTTAGAATTCCCAAATTGTTCTCGAAAAAAATACAATTTTTAACGAAAATTACAATACATACTCTATTTTTCGAAAAAAATGAAATTTTAAAATGTTTTTTGTTGTAAATATTTGAACGCCCAAACAGGGCCGGAACTAGGAGATTTTTTAGGGGGGGGGGGGCAAAATTTAATTTGCCGCCTCCCCCTTATAACTTTCTATACAAAATTCATATTTTACCTTTTTTTTAGTAAATCTTTCTTTAATTGCCCCCCCCCCTTGATACCTGCCGGCCGGGGCACATGCCCCTACTGCCCCCCCCCCTAGATCCGGCCCTGAACCCAAAACACACCATTTTTTTACAGTGTAAATAAAGCGGTTCACTTATCATCGCTAAGAGTTGACATTAATGTGCCTGCTCTAGGCAATCATAAAGCTTATTTTGGATATATTTTGTAAAAACAATTTATTTTTATTCCCTAAATTATTTATACCCAATTGTCGAATTTTTTTCATTTGAATTTTACCTAACTTTTTAAATTTCATACATAGGCTCCTGATGAAAGTTTAAAAATTATCACAATTTTTTATTATTCATAAAAAATTTCTAAAAAAAGTGATAAATTTAAATTGTCAAAGTTATTTGGGATATAAATTTATAGAGGCCTCTCTTAGGGCCGGTTTCTTCAGTTCTAATTAAATAACTATTCCTCGGATAAGCTACTTGAATATAACTTTCGAGTTTTTTCAGTTCTAGTTAAGCTATTCATATGATTTATATTTAGAAATTTTAAATTTTAATTAAAAAAATTTTTTAATATTTAATATTTATTTTAATTAATTTTAATTTTTAATCATTTTAGATAAATGATGCCTTTTTTAAATTGCTAACTTCACTCATTAAATTGCTAACTTCACAACACTTCCTTATACCCCAGATAGCTAATTATTTCTGAAAAAATTCATTTTTTTAAACTCAAAGGTTAAGAGATGTTTTTGTTTACTATATCAATGTCGGATAAGTTTGCTACTTAACTAGAATAGAAGCAGCCGGCCTTAATAATGATAATAGTTTTATCTGTTATATTTGTTTTTTATCAGCTCGATTTTTTAAATTACGGTTTCTGAGTAATATTACTCCAAATGGATCACCATTCCATTATAAAATCAAGATTCCATGTCATTTAAATTCTTATATTTTCAAGAAAATTCCATTGCCTACATTCGATTACTATGATCCTTTATAACAGGTACAATATCTTTTTTTCTCGAAATTTCTCTTTAGAACTTTTGGTTTTAATGCCATAATCGGCCTATATATTAAGAATACTATGAAGATTGCCCTTAAAATCAGAACTCTTTTGTTTCTTAAAGACTGGTCTTTTGCAGGGCTGGAGGCGCAGGTGCAAGAGAGCACCAAAGATCTCTACTGGTTCTGATTGGCCATCATCAGCATCATCGTCATCATCATAATCATCATCAGTGAGTCAAAACAGTGCAAAAATAAAAATAAAAAACTCTAATGTAAAGTGTACAAACCATCATTGTCAAAAATATATATATGTAAATATCGCAAAACTTGTATTATTATTAATATTATTATATATATATGAACATAAATACTATTATTATTATCCCTAATTATCTGTCTTTAGAGAAGAACAAACAAACAAACATCTTGATTTATTTCTTTGAATAGCTGCCTACTGTCTCTATTCATTTTCGGGGGCCCTCAGATGATCAGCTTCAATGCATGGAACCTCTCACTTTTTGTAGAATGTGTATATAGCCTATAACAATAATAATATCATCCAAATATCCGCTTTTAAAATTATTATAAGTCATCGCCAAAAGAAAGTCGACCGCTCATTCGATATTATCAAAATATTTAGAAGTTTATTATTGCGGTGGCTCTTCAGTGATGTGCTGCTGATGTGAGAAAGGACCCAAAATGATACTCTATTTGAACCGAAAATTCCAAATTTTGATTCATAGAAAAAATAAAAGTGATGAAAACTTAAATTCCCCAATCTGATTAGTTTGTTGAATTTAGAAAAATTCGAAATTTGTTGATTGAAGTTGATTTCTAGCAGATGAGATTATGATTAGACACAAATTTAAGAAATTCCCAGTTCCTTTATTTGTGCCTATTAAAAAATGAATACAGAAAATTCTATATTCTATGATAAAAAAATATATAGAAATTTTTCTGACTTCACTAGAGTATGAAAATTCCAAATTTTATTCCACTTTTTAGGACACACTACTACCACACTTCAAATTGATCATATTTCTAAATATCCACATTCTATGTTTAATTTTTTTTTAAGAGATGTTAATTCATTATTTAATAATTACGTCCAGAGGCGTAACTACATTGACTGGCGTACCCCCCCCCCGCAGGAACCCCTGGAGGGGGCGTATATAGAAATTTTTTTCGGGGGGGGGGGGGCGAAACGAATTTTTTTTTCGGAACCAAATTGCTCTCTGCGTCCCTTGACGCATTTGCGGGGGGTTATTTACGCCCCTGATTACGTCATAAGGATAAGAACAATACACATTTTGGATAATTTACAAATGAACCTACTAATCGCATACTCTGGTGTCAGCAAAAGTTAAAAATGATCATAATACTTTCTCACTATATATTACATATATAGGTAAGAGAAAGTAATAGTAAATGAGAGCAAAAAGGCAAAAAAAAAAAAAAGAATAGAGGGAATTTCCAGTCTTTTATAAATTAACAGCACATTACTGCATACAACATAAACATGAATATTGAATTAATCAAAGTTTTCTTTTTGGAGTTAGAAATAATTTTTCTTTTTCATAGTTAATTAGTTGAAAATTTACTTTTTAGTTTTTGATCTTTTTCTATTAATAGGGAATAACTTCTGTTGAGGTTATGGTTTATTGATTCCAAAATGGCGTCTACAGATACCACCGAAGTCAGATTCATAATTCAATTTACCACCATTGTACACCATTTTAAATAAATAATTTCAACAAACTGTCAAGTAATGAGCCAACAAAATTTTTATTTTATAAACTTCTCAATGAATAATTAGTTTAATTTTTTTCTAACTTCAATCGGATAACTTTAAAAACAAAAACAAATTATAAAAAAATATAATTTCCAGCTTCATTGATTGTTAACTAATTAATTAAGCAAAAATTGTTATTAATTTTATACGAAATAATAATAATACAATTGTTAAAACAATCGATTTATTATTATTATTAGAAATATTACATGATTACTGTAAGCTTGAATGTGAAGATTTCATAAATAAAAAAAAAAACAATCAAAGACTTATTATAATAATATTTAAGGGTTTTTAATTCTAAAATTGTTAGATGGATGATTTTATATTAAAATCAATTCATGAAAGAAAAAAAATATCAGAGTAACGTACGCCATCATCATCATTATACTTTCTACCCCCACCCAGCCAGCACAATCATCATAATGATTTTATAATCTCTTTTTTCTCTCTCTCTCTTTACCCGTTTTAATGTCGCAAACAAACAAACAACAAATGTGCCATTTTTAATGAATAGATAATTGGGCTGAATAAATAAATATTATTATAAATAAAATATTTAACAATATTATTATTATTTTTTATTCCTTTCCTTTTCCATTTATTCTTATTTTTTAATAATTGTTTTGAATTTTATTCTAGTGTACGAGTGATTACGTTTCAGTCTTGAAGATAGGCAACTAGAAATGAAGGGCCCCGGATAACCTTAAAACAAATTTAAAAAAAAAATTTCTTTGTGAAAATTAGCTAACCAGATAATATTTCTATTTTATTGATTTTTATTTTTTTTTTTTTAATTATTTTGTCTCCTTATACAGTCTATTAAAATGACACCCCTAAATCTTAAGCGACACTGAATGTGATTTTGTTCTTTGCTCTCATCAAACGACTAAATTATCTTTCTAAATTTTACCTATTATCTTAAACACGCAGAGTTTTTTATTTTTTTCGATTTATATTTAATTTAATATTCCTCCAATTATACTAAATTAAACATAATAAAAATGTCATAAATATTAAGATCATATTTTTAATTATTCTAAGATAGAATAATAGATAGCTGGCAGGAATATTAAATGCAAATATAAATTAAGAAAGAACTCGACCTGTCCAAGATATGTATAATATATATGTAAACTTATCTAGACTTTTTTTCAAACTATTAAATATGAGATTTATATTTGCTGGTGGGTCAAGCGTATATTTGATCTATATCTGATTCAAAAGATATATTCATTTTTTAGGGGACACACCTGCCCAGCCTTTGAGAAACTCAAAAAGTTTTTAATTTATCTCATTTAGAGTCCGACCGAAACAGAATTTTCAACCGAAACCGAATTTCTGCCTCAAACTTAGTTTCGTCCGAAACCGAAACCGAAACTTGTATTTCCTATACAAAATTCATATCATTTTACCTTTTTTTTTTTTTTTTTTTTGATTTTCTCTATAGAGCCAAAACGAAATTTTTTCCGCTCTGAGGAAAATGTGAAAATTATGACAAAATTTTTTCCGCCTCTTTTCCACCGAGCGAAAATTTTTTTGAAGAGTTTAAAGTCGGACCTAATTTAAGATTTCCATAGACTTATTTCGAAATCAGAAATAAAGAGGTTCAATGTCGGTCGACTCAGAACTCTTCATTTATTCAATTATTTTATAAATATTTATCTCAGCCAAAAACATCGGAGATGCAAAAGGGGCGTCGCATTATTTTTGCCCAGCGTCGAGGTGAAATCAAAAAAATGCGCCTCGCTTTTCTGATTTATATAAAAGCGAGGAAATATTTTCACTTAAATAAAACCCCTACAGAATTTTATTTGTTTCATATATCCTCGCTTTTATATAAATCAGAAAAGCGAGGCGCATTTTTTGATTTCACCTCGACGCTGGGCAAAAATAATGCGAGGCGCCCCTTTTTGCATCTCCGATGTTTTTGGCTGAGATCTCACTTCTTTTTGTGAAATATTGCATTTAAATATTATTTAATAATTTTTGTTTATTAAATATTAAGTTATCCCATGAATAGATATTTTAATATGCATTCCAAACAGTAAAAAATAAATACATCGTTTGGTATCTATTCAAAACATTAAACATAGGATTTCACCAAATTTTATAAAATTTTAGGTTTTTTATTTTTGTTATGTTGGTAAAATGTAAATACATCGTTTGGTATCTATTCAAAACGATAAACATAGGATTTCACTAAATTTTATAAAATTTTAGGTTTTTAATTTTTGTTATGTTAGTAGGATGTAAATACATCGTTTGGTATCTATTCAAAACGATAAACATAGGATTTCCCTAAATTTTATAAAATTTTAGGTTTTTTATTTTTGTTATGTTGGTAGAATGTAAATACATCGTTTGGTATCCATTCAAAACGATAAACATAGGATTTCCCTAAATTTTATAAAATTTTAGGTTTTTTATTTTTGTTATGTTGGTAGAATGTAAATACATCGTTTGGTATCCATTCAAAACGATAAACATAGGATTTCCCTAAATTTTATAAAATTTTAGGTTTTTTATTTTTGTTATGTTGGTAGAATGTATATACATCGTTTAGTATCCATTCAAAACGATAAACATAGGATTTCACCAAAATTTATAAAATTTTAGGTTTTTTATTTTTGTTATGTTGGTAGCACCTCTTCTTATCACTTTAATCTATTTCTATCTGAAGGGATCCATCCTAAAAAATTTTATTCCATTAGGGATGAAAATTACTAATATTAATATATATGTTCCTAGATGACGTCATCAGGGAGCAAAATAGTCAAAATTGTCTTTTGGCCATGTTAAAGATAGGACAAATTTGAAATTTTGAATACCTCTCAAAAAGTCACTTTTGATCCAAAATGAAATTTTACATCAAAGGTATCGGGTTTTTGATAGTATCTATTTGTATTTTAAATTTCATCCAAATCGGTCCAGCAGGGAAACCTGTAGCTTTGTCTAAAAATTTGAAAATTGAAGAAAAGAATGAAAAAAAAAAAAAAAAGAAAAAAAAAAAAAAAAGGAAAAATAAGAGACTAACTTTTGACCTTCCGAAATTGGCAAAATCTCAACTTTGAGCCCCTGCCATTCTTTTTGGGACTGGCATTTTTTTGAATTCGTGCTCAAAATAATCCTTATTTATTCTAGTTTAATATAAAAAAAATTTGGCTCCGATATCTTAAAAACTTTTTGAGATATTCGCCCAGAAAGAGAAAAGTTTCTCAAAAAAATTTTTTCACGTCCCTATCTTTTATTAAGGATTTAAAATCATTCTTGATAATATAGTCTAGGGACGACTCGTCCATCTAAATGCAATGGGCCATTGGCATCTATTGGAATATCAACTAAATGGTAGTATTAAGAGTTTCTTTGCTTTCTTTTGCTTTTCACATGCTCGGCGACGAGTCGCTCCCGCGACTCTTGATTAACAAAAAAAAAAAAAGCCACTGGCTTTGTTTTATTTATTAATTAATATTTAAAAAAATATCAGATCAAGATGTAATCAAGCTATAATAAAGTAAACATCCCCCGTCGCTTTCGTTTAAAAACAGATAAATCGTAACATAATAATCATAATAATCAGAATACCCGAGTAAAAATGATCGAGGGATACACACACCCACAGCAGGTCTGCATAGTGAACCTTTAGAGACACACAGGGATGCACATGCCCACACCAGGGACACACTGGGATATACACGCCCGCACCAGGGACACCAGAATTATTCATTTGAGTTGCCTAATTTCTAGAAGCTAGAGGTCTCGCTTGGAACCAAGGGTTCGCTTCCCAACAAGAACAAGCTAAATTATATCGTCTACCAATTAAATAAAATAATTTTTTCAAAGAAGACTAATTAATTCCAATCCTATATTGATTAGACAACGCTGTGTTCATATAAATGAAGCAAACAAGCAAAATTATACCATTTGAGGAAGAGGAGGAACATATTAAGTAAGTAAGATCTTGGAGTTAATCTCTCTTTCTCTCTTTGTAATTAAGCAGCACCAAATGTAATTAATACTTCTCTCTCTTTCTCTCCACACTTGAGAAAACAAATGTAAAGAGAAAGGACCAAACACTTAATTAAATGGAAAAGAAGAAGATGATCCTTTGTTACAAACAATAGACTCTCTCACCTGAAGGAACCAACAAAAAGAAGATAGAGAATTTATATTATTAAGAGATAAAAGGTTTTAATCTCTATTTAAATTCAGTAGGTTAAGTCAGCACAAAACAAGAGAACAATAGAAGGTTAAACTTTTACTTGGGGTGCCTATAAAAAAAATCTGGTGGGACTGTCGCACAGCACACAACTTTTCTTACCTTTGGTTGTTCTGTGCTTGTCACACGAGATTTTTTGTGTCGACATCTATTACCTATTTAGCCCCCATATATTAAAATTCAAGATTTTTTTTTAAGAAAAAACACTCACATGTTTCGGCCGATTTTTCCGCCCTTCATCAGGACCAATGTTATGTTTGTCTGGAACTCTTGGCAACTCCTGACATTCTATAGGTGCGAACATTCCTCAGAGAGCATGACTTCTAGTTCAAGAGACTTTCTAAATAAAACTTTTGCCGAAATATGTTTAAAAAAAGTGCAAATAATTTTAAATATGCCACTTTATGCAATATTCATCAAATATGCAAAAATATGCAATATAAACTAAGGGAGGAGGGAAAAAAAATTTAATAAATAAATATAACAATTTAAACAAAGGCACGTGAGTGACCTCTTCATAAAGATAATTATTATTATTTTTTTTTTATAATTTAGAAATAAAAAAAAAGGAAAAAATAATAATTCCTTATTTAAAAGATTTGTACAAAATTAAACTACTGTAGTTAATTAGCTAAAGTGATTTATTTATACATATAATTGAAAATTTATAATAAAACCAAAGAAGGAAAATGATTACTATTCATTCTAATCGAGACATTTGCTGTAACATCATCTTGTATTGAAACAAAGCATACTTTCTATATAGAATTATACATTGTAATCAAATTAAAATGTTTAAAATATCACAACAAATGACACCTTATTGTTATAATTGACTCCTGCTCAGTAAGTAGCAAAGGAAAATAATTTTTTAATAACTTCTAATATTTTTGTATATTTGCAATGTATATTTTATTTTTGTAAAAATAATATAAAAATGTCGAGTCTGAGAAAGGGGGCGATTAGCACATCGATAATATACACAATCTCCAGCCAAAGAAAATATTATCTTCATGCAATATAAAATTTGAACCATAGTGCCAAGGGATGGAAAATTGGTTTTCCGGGATGTACGTGTTAGCAAATAGAATATGCAATTGCATATGATTCCGGGCTTTAGTTATACTGTAGAAAGGCCATGTATTTTCATTAAAGGATGAATACAAAATATCTAGTGTGATATCCCTCTACCTTCACTAATCGAAAATTGTGAAATTTGAGTTATCACGCCAAATTTTTATTTATTTAAATTATTGAATTATTTGATAACAGGAAAGTTTCCCAACTTGATTTTCCAATATAACAGATGTTACGTGAAAGTGACTATTAGGTTAAGCTATCCCCTTTTAAATCTTCCCATCCGGTAGACAGCATCTTTGGTCCAGATTGTCGTCTTTCACTTCCCCTTGTCATTTCAAGCTTTGAAATATTAGTTTTTGGGTGGATATAAGGAAGAAAAGTCAATTTCTGTCTCAGAGAGAGATTTCTCTAAATTTAAGGGAAGAATTGAAATGTCGGAATTCATTGCATGTTTTTATATAGGCTATATCAGTGATTTCCAACCTGGTGGCGATCGCCCCCAAGGTTATCAGAAGGACAATAAATTTGTGGGGTGGGATGAGTATTCATAGGGGGAAAATTATTAGAGTTTACTAAAATTTAAAAGAACAAAAATCAAATAGAAAAATCTCCTATTTACAGGATAGGAGAGGACAAAAAATTGTCATAAAAATAAAATAGTCTGAAGATAATTCTAATCTAGAATTGAAACGTCACTTTTGTTTTCATAAGATAAAAATTTACCGAAAAAAATCCATTTTTTACTTTCTCTTACCTCTTCTCTCTCTCTCTCTCTCTCTCTCTCTCTCTCTCTCTCTATATATATATATATATATATATATATATATATATATATATATATATATATTAATATACCGTATAGAGAGAGAAAGTATTGGATTCATGTAAAAAAATCGATGTCGAGATTTTGACGGATATACACATTTTGAGGTCCCTGGATCCAAAAAAGTGCACTGTAAAAAAAAATATGAATTTTCAATCATTTTTCATATACTTTTGTGGTTTAATTTTAATATACCCAGGATATGAAATAAAATTAATATAAAAGTTTATGAACAAATTACCAACTTTTAAACTTATCTTTTTCTTTGTGTGCCGCCAAATTTTGAAATCTTTAAAAGTGTACCGCGACAAGTTGAGAATCACTGGTCTAAACGTTCTCAAATAACTCGACTACCTCAAGGAATTTGTATTAATATTATTTTATAATTATTTTAAGGAAACTTGAAATTATTCTTTTAAAATTTATTTCACAAATCTAAATTTATTAAATTCTGGTTTGAAATTCGCGCTCTAAACTATTTAAATATTTATGAAGTCATACTAATTAAATAATTTTTATAAAGTAATTCAACTAAATAGCTATAAAAATTAAAATTAAAATTAACAATTTCACCAAAATAATTAATTTTAAAATATACAAGAAATTTGTTTGGTTGGCAACAAATTGAATTTTCTCATATACTATTCATAAACAGTTTATGTAACAGACTTCCTATACTTGTATATGAAGTTTTCTGGAAAATTTTTAACAGTGTGGTTTTCGCGTCAAGGTCTGTCTGTCTGTGAACAAAATATCTCAAGAACGAAAAGAGCTAGGAGGTTGAAATTTTTTAATTAAGTTAGGCACCCCCATGGGACGTGACACGAAGCTTTTGAACAAAATCGACCAAAGAGTACTAGTACTTTACTGATGCACATTTTGAGTTTTTTTTCGATTTTCTCAAAATTCGCTGCAACGATTTTTTTTAAATTAAAAAATCAATTATTTTTTAGATTTTCTTTAAAATGTATATTCTCATTTTGTCATTGAAATCGTCTAAAGACCACTTTACTCGTGTACTCCATAGAAAAGATAGAAGAAATAGTTGACATTAGCGAATTATACTGCCCTGGGGCAATATAAATATTAATTATAATTCAACTTAAAATAATTACATTTCAAATAAACGAAATATGACTATTCATATTTGAAGGATTATTAAAAGAGAGTGACGTTGTTGAGAGAGAGAGAGAGAGAGAGAGAGAGAGGGAAAGGGAGTTGGAGTGAACTAATGGGTCGGGCTTCGATACCCGGACAGGGGCATTAGTCAATGCGTCCCCCAATTTGTTCGGACTGAGATAAAAGCTCTCCTCCGATCTGGACCAATTCATTGTTTCCATTTAAGGATACACGCGCTCTTATCTCTCTCTTTCTCTCTCTTACCTAGAATTGTATTTATTAATCAATCGTCAGGTTCTAAGAACAACAAACGACACCTCAACCTCTAACGTTCTCCATTTTTCTTTTGATTGTCTGTCTGAAGGGAGGAAAAAAAAATCAGATTATGTTTTAGGATAAAAATGAGTTCGTTTAATCTTCTTGTCTCTGAGTTCATGAACTAACATATCTGAGGGATGTATTATATTGACCGAAAAATAATAGAGAAAGGATCAGTACAAAAAAATACTTTTCTGATCTTATTATATTTTTAAGGTGCGCGTCTCGGGGTGCTGATTTTGAGAGGTTCCAGTGGCCACAATTTTGTAGCTATTGACCTCATTAATCTTTTTGAGTTAAAGCTATTTAAAATATCTTAACTTATAGAAGCCCTTTTTTTGATTTTCGAAAATTTTTTTTTTTTTAGATTAATCACATTAAATATTATAAAAGTTAAATTTAAAAAATTTGGTCTATATCTTATAGATAATTAAATTAGTAATCATTGTGTTAAATAATAATTCCCCCCCCCGGGGTAATTTTTTGCCTTTAATTAATTAGCTGGAACCTTTCATATGAAATGGACTAAAATGCTTGCTTCCCTATGGGCAGAACTAACGCCATCTCTTGCCGCCTAGAGTAACCAACCTCTGAATAGGCTAATAACTGTTTTTCGAGACTCACCCCTTAAGAACTTTTTTTGTTTTGGGTTGGTCATATAAACAATAAAGTGGTCCGAAATCTGTTGGATTACATTTAGGGACTTTCTTTCATCTCATATAAACAATAAATCTTTTTCACTCAAAGTTCAAACGATCCAGGATTTCGTTTTAGAGAGAGATTTTTTAAGTTTTTTTTTTTCTAAATTAACTCCTAGTCCATCAAAATTGTTTGTTATTGGGAAAATTATAGAGTGTTAAATTCTACGTCAAGTACTATTTTATCAAAATTCGAAGAATATGTTTGCAATCAAAAGAGAAAAAGATTACATTTTTACTTTCTCTTACCCTATATATGAAATATATAGAGAGAAAGTATTGAGATCATGTCAAAAATTCGATGTCGAGATTTTTCTCACTTAATTGGTATCCAATATAATTTAGAAAAATTTTTTTCTCTTGTTAGCTAACCACAGATTCCTAGCACAAAAAGCAAGACTTCTAACCCTGTTCTATTGCCCAGGGAGACAAAGTTTTAATTCCAAATAAGATTTAAACTTTCGACAGTTGGTTCTCGTTAAAAAATTTTGTAAATTAAAATTAAATATACAAATTAAACACTAGGTTATTTGTTTTAAAATTTTATTAATTAAAAATTAACACATATTCAGGTCTATTCTCTAAAAACAGACGTTAAAATTTAAAATAAACAAATGGGTGTTAAAAAGTAATGTAAAAACAAAAAAAATGCTATTCTCTAAACAAAGTTTTAACATCGGCGTTAAAATGTTGCATTTATTTCAAAGCTATCAAAATCATAACCTTACTTTTTAGGTTAAGAACGCCATTTTTATTATAAACACGACGTTAAAATATTAAATGCACCCCCTAGACATTAATTTTTAAAACTATTTACTAAATGTTAACGCTTTGGCTTTAAATTTTTGTTTACAGAATAGCATTTCGAGGCAAGGAAGTGATTTTGAATAGCATTTTTTAACGCCGATTGGTTTTACATTACTTTTTTTAACACCTTGTTTATTTTAAATTTTAACGTCTGTTTTTAGAGAATAAACCTGAATACGTATTTCGACATTTAATTTGTAAATTAAAAGTCAACGAGTGTTGGTTCGGATCCCAGGCAGTCCGATGAATACTTATTTAAATCATTTGGATTTCAAATGGCATAAACAGAGCCTAAAATGAGGACAATTAACTATAATCCTAATGGCTTCAGATGTCGAAGACATCAACACAATTATTCTCCACTAGGAATATTTGAGACCTAGTTAAAAAAAATAAAAAATCTGGTGTGACTGGCGCACAGCACACAACTTTCTCTTACCTTCGGTAATCGAAAGTTGTGTTCTGTGCTTGTCACACCAGATTTTTTGTGTCGACATATATTTAGTTCCCGACAGTACGGAACATTTGAATTCAGATGTAAAATTTATAAGTATGGGAAAATATTTATATTTTGTTACCATGGCAACCATTTCTCCTATCTTCCCTATGAAATACAAGAGTAAAGTGGTCTTCAGAAGTTTTCAATCGCAAAATGAGAATATACATTTTAAAGAGCATCTAAAAAATAATTGATTTTTGAATTTTAAAAAAATCGTTGGAGCAAATTTTGAGAAAATCAAAAAAACTGAAAAAGTACATCAGTAAAGTACTAGTACTCTTTGGCCGATTTTGATTAAAAGCTTATTTTTCCGGTCCCGGGAGGTGTTTAACTTAAATATAAAATTTCAACCTCGTAGCTCAATTCCTTCATCCTTAAAATTGAACACCCACCCACCCACCCACCCACCCACAGACAGACCATGTCGCGAAAAACCACTTTTTTGGATTCAGGGGACCTCAAAACGTGAAGATCCATCAAAATCTCGACATCGAATTTTTGACATGAACCAATACTTTCTCTCTATATATATATTACATATATACATAGGTAAGAGAAAGTAAAATCTTTCCTTATACAAAATATAGTCTATTGTATAGATGACCATTGATATTACTATCATCGCCCAGGTCATGAGTTCAAATAGGTTGATAGAGATCCCTTAGGATCTGAGAGATTCCCACACACCGCCTTTAGGCTTTTGCCTCCGTCTCTCTCTCTCACTTCCTTATCGCCATCTCAAGATCTCGCCTCTTCCCCCCCCCCCCCCTCTCTCTCTTTCTCTTTCGTTTCGGCCAATGATTTATCCCATCAGGCTACAGGCGTAATTGGCCCAAGCCGGATCCCAGGCAAAACACTCGTTGCTATGGAAACACCGCCAATCTATAAATGCCAATTCTTTCGAAAAGGAAGATATTATAAAACACTTTATTTCTTCAAAAAAAATTTTTGATATAAAATATTTAAATACTCTGTTATCAATGTTATCTGTCTAAAAGCAAGAGGATTTCTATCGGTTTCTCTGAATCATCAAAGCTAATCCTATTTTAAATTTTAACGTCTGTTTTTAGAGAATAAACCTGAATACGTATTTCGACATTTAATTTGTAAATTAAAAGTCAAGGGGTGTTGGTTCTTACCTATATATGTAATATATAGATGGGATTGCTATCATGTCAAAAATTTAATGTCGAAGATTTGATGGAAATACACGTTTTGAGATCCCTTGAAATGAAAACAGTGGGTCCCCCAAATTGGTCTGTGTTAGGGCTGGGCAAAATAGTCGATTATTTTTCACAATCAATTACTTTCGGGGTAAAGATCAGATGAGACTCGCATGCTAAAAAAAAAGGTCAAATAAGCGAGAGGGAAAAAATGGAAATTTTACCTGAGGAAAAAAGTTACAATCGATTTTTTTTTTTTCATAATCGAACACCCCTAGTTTGTTTGCCAATTTCTGTGTATGTAACGATTTGAAGCTTGGAAAAAATTAGCTGCGAGGTTGAAATTTTATATTTAAGTTAGGCACCCTCCCGGACACTCAAAATAAACTTTTGACCAAAATCGGCCAAAAGCTATTAGAACTTTATTGTGTAATTTTTTAGTCTTTTTGGATTTTTTCCAAATTGACTGCAATGATTTTGATTAAATTCAATAAATTCATAAATTAAATTCATAAATCAACTATTTTTAGGTCAACTAAAAATAGCTTGCAAAACTCTCCCGCTCTTATTAATCAGAGCCAAACAGAGAGAAATAGGTGATAACATTAATACCGGTTGCTTCTCTTCTAATTAACTAGTTAGTTATCTCTCGGATAAGCTAGTTGACTTTGGCTTTCAAGTTTTTTGACTTTTGACTTTCAAGTCTTTTTATGCATCTCCTGAGGCGTGAAAATAAGCTTTTGAACAAAATCGACTAAAAAGTACTAGTTCTTTACTGATGTGTTTTTTCAGTTCTTATCGAATTTCTCTTAATTGGCTATAATGATTTTGATTAAAATTCATAAATCAACTATTTTTAGATGCTCTTTAAAAAGTATATCAGAAAAATTTTTTGGGAAAATTGTTTGAAGTACACTTTACTGATGTAGTATTTCAGATTTTTCAAATTCATTTTTCGGGTCTTCCTTCCATAGAGCCAATGTTAAATCCCTATGGGGTCATGTTAATTTCGATTCAAAAAGGGGTTCCTTTGTTTATATATTTAAAAAAAAATTTCCAAATTTTATGAATTTTTATTGTATTTACTTAGGATTCTCTATTGTGTATAAAATGTCCAAATATGAGATTAAAATTTTGAAAAATAACCATAGTTTATTTCAAGCAATCAACATTTAAAACTAAGGTGCTATAGGAAACTAAATATATATCGACACAAAAAAAATTGGTGTGACAAGCGCACTGTGATTCTCACACCATATTTTTTTTACAAGCTTCTCTCTTCGTATATTTATCCATTTATTTGCATAATAGAGAAATTAAATCCTTCATAAACTTCTAAATTCCATTGATTAAAGTAAAAAAAAAAAGAAAGAATATTATAAAATTGAGATAACTTGAATTTAATTACATCAACCGGGAGTCGTTTTCGTTTGATTTTGGGCGAGTGGGTCGCCAAGGATTAAACAATAACTGTTGGGGACGTTGGGAGGGGAGAGGGAAGTTTGGAATGTGGCGGCTCTCTTTTCATCTCTCTCTCTCTCTCTCTCTCTCTCTCTGGTGTGTGTCGTCCAGTTGCCGGTTGTTCGGGACGGGGACGACGACCAGAAAGAGAGAGAGATAGAAAAAAAAAAGAATTTGCTCATTAGGGAAACAAACAGCGCCGTTTTTGATCACATTTTTTTAAACTAAAAAATAAATATTATCCGTATCAAAAGAACTTCAGCTGTGTTCTCGATCTATGATAACCAAACCAATTCTTTTTTTTTTTTTTTTACATACCATTTGGTGACAAATCATAAGATCAAGATCACAAAGATGTAGGTAGGAATTTCCTAAAATTAACTAAATTGCAAAACTTTTCTTAGCCAATGCTAGTCACACTCCCTCGAAATTTATAAGAATTCTATTAGAGACTTTCAGAGAGCAACAATTTTTTTATCTTATTTTTCAAAATAATCTATTTTCAGTTCGACACATTTTTCCCAGCGTTTCTCTAAAAAGTAGGATTTTAAAATTTTCAAGTTTGGAAATAAAAAAAATTCTCCGGCCATATTTAGTGATATCGACGTTTCGGAAACTATACGTCTTCCTCAGTTCATCGAAAGTCGATAAATCTCGTGCCTCCACAATCGTGTCATGTGATATTGATGTATGGGGGCGGACACTGTTAAGACACAAGTTTTAATTTTCAAAGGTATGAGAAAGTTGTGCTGAGCCGGGATTCGAGTCTATATGCATTTCCAATGGCAGAAATATTTCAATATATCCAGTGGCCAAGGTCAAAGAGACTTCAGTTGAGAGGGAGCTCTTCAGTAACGTACCGTTTTTTAGCTGGGCCCCCCGCAAACTCCTTTTTTTCGGGCCCCATTATTAAAGGAAATAATTTACAAGTAAAAACCATGTAATTTTTTTTTTTAAGTAAATTTCTACGTTCTACAAACAACCAAAATGAAAAATATATAATTTAACAATAGTAGTTAATTAGATGAAAATGTATATTTATTTAGGCCTAACAATCACATGACAAAATCGAATAAAAGTTTGAACTCCTAAATATTAAAATCATTTAATAAAAAAATCGAAATAATAATATTTTTGTGAAAAAATTAATTATTAAAATAATTTCTAACTAACTAAAAATTTGTGAGTAGGCCTACGTTTATTTGTTGGTGGGCCAAACGTCCCATGACACCCGAGAATCGATCCCAGAATCAAGCCTTACACTGATGCCCGGGAAGGCACGAGATGCTGGGTTCGATCCCCCTCCCCCTCCCCATGACACAGACTGATTTAACATCCGGGACTCCCCCCTCTCCTCGCCTTATGCGAAACGTGGCAAGTCATTATTTTACAATTTGTTTTGCTCGTCAAGCGAATTACTCGTTATGAGAGGTGCTCGTTAAGCGAGGTTTTACACTAAAATAAATGTGAAAAATTTTCGATAAAATAAAAAATAAAATAAAAAAAAAAAAATAAAATAAAAATATTAGTCTTTTTTGGCATTTTTTATATAGCTTCCTTTTTCGAGTAAAGACTCAACTTTCTCCCTTTCCCCAGCCATTTTTGATAATATATAGTAAATATATCACATTCGGTTTAAAAAATTTTCTAGGTCAAAAAACAAAAAAAATTGAGGTTATTACAAACGAGGAGTGCTGACGAGGGCAAAGGTTGAAAATTTAACTTCCTTGATTTGATTATTTAAAACCATATTTATAAATAAATAATATCACAACATCACAAAATAGGAGATTCTCTCTCTTTATGTGACGTTTATGATAGAAATTAAAAAAAAAAACAAAAAAAAAAAAAAAAAAATAGTAGCTATGTTTGTCTCTGCAAAAATTAAATGAATTTCTCTTTAAGTTTTAGTCTTGATATTTTAAAGAGGCTTTTGAATAATGTTGAAGTAATTTTGGATTTTTTGAACAGCATTTATTCTTAAACCTTTTTTCGAAAACTTTTTAGTTTTTGAGGTTATCACTGTTAAAAAACAAGTCTTTATTATCAAAGGTATGGGAAAGTTGTGGTGAGCCGGGATTCGAGTCTATATGCATTTCCAATGGCATAAATATTTCAAAATATCCAATGGCCAAGGTCAAAGAGACTTCATTTGAGGGGGCCCATTATTAAATTTACAAGAAAAAACCATAAAGTTTGTGTTGACGCATTCTATATTTTTCATATACATATAGGGCAAGAGAAGGTAAAAACGCACATGCATTTTGAGGTTGAATTTATTGGCGATTACAATACTTTCTCTACACTGAAAAAGCAATATATTTATAGTTAATAGATTTTATTTAATGCAAAGAAATCCTTGACATAATAATGGCGAAATAAAAAGTCGGTTCAATACTAATATTTGATATTTTTTTATTAAATATAATATATGACTAGCTAAAATATAGATATATTAATAGTTAAGATGCCTCTATTTGAATCAGTTACAATAATTTTATTCCCATATCCCTTAGGCAAAAGCGGCTCAACCCTAGATATATTAATAGTTAAGATGCCAATATTTAAACCGAGCATCACTAAAGTTTATTATTAAGATAATGATATTTGAATTAAATGGTCGAATCCTCAAATTTAATAATACAGTACTTATATAAAATATTTATTTATTTTAGTCAAAATTTTTTTATTTTAAGAAAAATCTACATATTTTTAGATTGAAGAAATATATATTAATATCGAACAGAAGCTATATTAAAATAAAAAACTTGAGTAGTTAAGTTAAATATTCAATAGGTTATATTAAAAAATTAAAAATTTCAATGAATTACTAAACTATATGAAGGAACTTTTTGTGGTTATTATTATTAATACGGGAGGTTTTAATTATAGACCACATTAGTATTAATTATTTATTAAAAATAAATATTGTAAAACGTCCCAACTGCTTATTCTGCAGTCGTTTTCAAGTCCTGTGCACTTGAAAATGAATGCAGTATAATCAGTTGGGACGTTTTACAATATTTATTTTTAATAAATAATTAATACTAATGTGGTCTATAATTAAAACCTCCCGTAATATATGAAGGAAGTAAATATAGTAATTTAAAACAATGAGTTTACATTTATTATAATTTTTTATTATTATGGATTAAATTATATAATACAATTTTAATTATTAACCATAGTACAAATAAACGGTATCTGATTGTCAAATTTAGTGTAAATGTCACATAAACCCCACTGAATGAGATACCATAGGTGTTCACATTCTAATGGGTAACTCACATCAAATGTGAGATATATTTTGCTAAGCAACTCGATTCCCTTTAGCAGTGATGTTACTTCATACTGCAACTCATCAACTTGGATGAATATCTTTTCAACGGTCTTGAATTGTTCTCCAAGTGTTATAATAAAAGGTTGAAGAGTTAGCTTCATTTGACGCATTTTCTCTCTTTTTTTCGGCGACAGCTTTTCCAATATCGTCAACATTCTGCATTGAAAAATTGCAAAGATATAAATATCGATTAAAATTATTTTGAATTTTATTTGTAAGTAGACATACCTTCACATTGATGAATAATCCTTCCCGGCTTTCGGAAACGGAAGGTTTCCAAAAATTTCCTTTTCGTTTCGCTTTTACTTATGGATATTTTATTTGATTTCTGGGCTACAAGGGTGGGTAATAAATATAATTGTATGAAAGTACGAAGGTCTGAAAGAACAATTATGATTTA
>JAKCPI010011896.1:0-89312 GCA_023213315.1 Euborellia annulipes | reverse complement strand
TTTGTCGTTAATTAATTATCTGGAAACTTGAAGTAGAAATGGAATAAATCCCTTGTATCCCTATCAGGAAAAACTAACGCCATCTCTTGCCGCCTAGAAGTAACTAGGTACTGAATCGTGTTCTAACCGTTTTTCGAGACGCGCACCTTAAGGAAATACCTCGAAGAGATCAAGTGGAGGTACCGACTAGGAACAACAGAAGGGTCTATTTATGACTGTTTAAAAGAACTACACAGACATCATCCCCAAAATTACTTAAATGGAGTCCTGGAGACATTAAAACGCATTTTGGCACCTTCAATTCAAATCCGATTTTACTTTTTTTACGATTACATTAAATTTACTTACCCAGTAACCCTACTGGTATTGGGTAAAGTTAAAAATATAATCGTTTACACTTTCCATTAGTTTTTCTTTATTCACTTCGTTGTCTGGTTATTAAAATTCGAGAGGGAATAGTCATCAAAATTGTATATAGTAACCTATATAAATTTAATCCCTATTAAATTGAAACATTTACCTAACGCCTACATATACCCTTTCATTTAGTGAATAATAACAATTAATCTTTTTATTAAATACTCTAAAAATCAAGGAATATAGCTACTTCATTTATTCGATAAATATTTTATTGAAAAATCAAAATATTATGTCTTTTTTATGTCATATTCCGATAATAAAAAAAAACCTCTTTAAAGCTTTAATTTTTTTTAAGCCACACCCCACAAAAAAACAAGAAAAAAGGGAGGAAAATATAATACTCACATGGCTTTTTTGTCCTTTAAATTCTATTTAAACTTTAAAGGTGGAATAATTCCGGGCAGTAAATATTTGTGGAATCATCTTTTATTCCACCCCACCTTCTTTTCTTAACTTCCATCTTTTTGTACCTTGATTCTCATCTTTTTTAACTTGGATAAGAAGAAGAAATGGTAAGAAAGGGAGGGGTTAAGGGAATTTTCCGTTTCGTTAAAATTTATTTCCCTTCCACGTTGGTGGAGGGTGGTTTTCTCTCTCTCTCTCTCTCTCTCCCCTTTTTCGTTATGCGTTTCAAGATGGGGGTTTTTTTTTTTTTCCGGGGCCAAAGTGTTGGAGGCAAAAGGCGCAGAGCGCAGAGCACAAGGCACGGGGCCAGTGGGAGTTGTAGAATATTTCATGTGGGAACATGAATGGGACTCAAGCTCTGCTAAGAGCCCTGCGCTTTGCGCTCCATTTGCTAAAGGAATCCTCCCTACTACAACTAACCCCCCCCCAGCCGATTACTGTTCCTACTGTTCTTTATCGTAAAACAGAGTGAAAAAATTCCCGAGTTATTAACTTGTAACCAAAATATCTAATTTCTATTACATGTTAATGAATAATGTATAATTAATTTAATTTTAATATGAAAATAGAGACTAAAGGGGCCCTCACCCTTGCAAAAATGTGGTTCAAAATTGTGTACAAAATATTGAATGGTCGCGGACACTACACAAAATTTTGTATAAAATTTCATTTCCGCCCTCGGGCCTTGGTGAAGTGGATAGCGTGCTAGCTAGCCTTTTATAACAAGAGTCGGGAATTCGAATTCCGTCTCATGCGACAATTTTTTTCAATTGATTGGAATTTAGGGCGGGGCCCCACATATTCCAACCCCCCTCTCCCCCATGATTACGGCTCTGCTAACTACATACTTCGATACAATAAAGGTAGGAAGGAGTTGTTCGTCTTCCTCTCCTTGTTTATTTTTTTTTCATTTTAGCCCTCGGGCTTTGGTGAAGTGGGTAACGACTAGATATTTTCATTAGATAACTTTGAAGAGGTGAATGATATTTATTGTCTGGATTGTTTTTTATATGTACCAAAATTTTAAAACTAATTCTTCGGAAAAGAATAATAATGACCCGAACCTATAAATCTCTTTGGAAAATTTGCATTCGATCTAACAATAAGATCTTAAATCCTTATTGCCAAAAGGATTTCAATTCAAATTTTAAAATCAGATCTAGGTATTTATAAACAAAAAAAAAAAAAAAATGATAATTTTCGATATATTATCTAATATTTGAATAAGATATTAATATTCAATAAATACCTCGATTCGGTCTTAACCAAAAGCAATTAAAGTTTTTTTTTTCTTGATTACATTTAATCTTTGCATATATAGCTAGCTCCATTTTATTCTAGAACGTATTCGTAAGCAATCATTAATTTTTTTCGAAGTCAGCAGATTCACTTGTTAATATAATTAGGTAAAGTAGATTATATATTTTTTTCTTTTATAGATCAAATTTCCTATAAGTAACTTATAATCCTCGACTAATGATTACATTTTCTACCCTATATTTTTTTTTTTTTATTTTTTTTTTAGAAAATAGACAATTATATTCGTTTGTTTTTTATTATTTTTATTATTATTTAGTAAAGGTTCAAAAGCAGAGATTGAATTTCTATTGATTTGCCTTTAAGGGTTTCTCTCTTTGTTTTTCTCCTTCACTTGCAGATATTTTTTTGTTTATTCTGTATTAGAATAATAGGATGTTTTTGAAAAATGGTTTTTCTTATAAATTACTCCCTCTTCTCCTTTCAATTACATATTTCCCGTCAATCAAAATCAAAAATGAATGATTGTTAATATCATACACAGATCCAGAATAATCAAAAGTTGTTTTTTTTAATATGTTGTGGATTCTTTTTATTTTTCTGTCCCATAAAATCTTCATTCAGTAGTAATTGATATCTTAAAATCCATGGAATGTGAATTCTGATTATAATGGAAAATTTACTCACAACAGTCATTAGCTTTTTTTTTTAAAGTAGTATACACAAGCCAACAAGAACATAATAATACACGAAATAAGGATTTGTTTTTAGTTTTTCCTTCAAATCAGTTTTAATCAAATAAAAATATTTTACAAGATATTATCGAAACAAGAACTAGAAAAAATGTAGAAAAAATTACATAGCAAACATTATTGTTTGAAGAGTTGCCTAATTTTTTTATTAATCCAGATAAATTTAAATATGGGTATAATTTTTGGCATTGTACTGTATATACCTAAAAGGAATTTGATTTAAAATATTTTCTCTTCCTTTTTGATTTTTTTCAAATTTATCTATACTAATAATAAAATTTATATATATATATATATATATTAAATAATGTTATTTATTTGATTTGTAAAACTATAAAAATCCGTCTAGCAATGGTAATTGAATAAATTAAACTTGTTTACATACTTGTATATACAAATATATGTTTTTTTTATTTCGAATAGTTTCCATATGTGTGCCATTTGGAATTATTCCAAATTCAAAAAAAAAAAAAAAATGGTTTTCTTAAACATACAATAATATAAATAGGCCTATTTATTAAAATTAATATATTTTCTTGATCTTTCTAAAAATCATAATGAAACTAACCGATCTCCTTATTTTCTCAATATCTTTTCTATTTTGCCCATTCAAATTTTATCATTTCTTTTTTTCTTTTTAAAAAAACATACTTTTTTCTCACTCACACTCACACACACATTCACACAGTATTTTCGGTAACTTAGGCCATTTAAGACTTTGACGATAACCGTTAGTATTATAATATATCAATTGGGGGTCCAGGCATTTCTATTTAAACCATTTGGTATCCAAATGGCCTAAATAAAATCATCGGACTGCCTGGGGTCTGAACCCGTAGCGGGTTTGCTATAGAAGGTAGGCACGCTACCAACTACACCAAGCCCGAGGGATTTTGTCATTTCTATTTCCTAAATTTTTTAATCGTAAAATTTTATAACAAAAATTTTTAAATTACCTGAATAAAACCCCAAAAATATTGTCAAATGAGATAGAAACCCTATATATTTTAAACTCCTAAAATCATCAAGACTCTTGTATATTTATTTATTAGTATTTCAAATAAAGTTTGGGCATCAAAAATTATATTGAGAGAGACTTACACCGTCAAAGATTTAATAATTCCGGAACTACTTACTAAATTTAATCGCATAGTCCGATAGCGCATTGTTCTCTTTCATCATCCATCTCTCTTCATAGCAATTTTACTTGCCCTGATGAAATTGTGACTTTAATGGAGGTTTAGCGCCCCCCTGGCGGGATAAATAAATCGCTTTCCTATCTCTAAATAAATGCGGCCTTCATTCATTAAGCCCCATCGGATTAAAAGGGTCTGGCAACATCTCCAAGGAGTTGTTGCTGTTGACAACAGCCAAAGGGAGCGCTACTAAATTAAACATCGACCTATGCCTTAATTGAGCGATTATTAAAGACGCCTTAGTCCTAGGGATAAAGCCGCCATCTTATTGTTTTATACTTCAAAAATACATCTTGAAATCCAATAAAACATTGGAAAATAATTAAATTACTCTCTGAATAAGAATATTGAATATCGGCTTTTTTGAGAAACTTGGGTCAAGAATGAATTCCTTATATACATATATATATATATATATATATTTTTATATAAGTTATAGGTCTACCATCAAGAGCATTCTTGGGAAAAGATAGGAATCTATTAGTTTGGTGAATACTATAGACGTTTAGTATAAGGAAAGTATCTTATCAAAAAAATTGATGATTACCAAAAAGTCCATTCTGTAAAATGACTTGTTTGTCTCTAAAAAATATATAGTGTGACTATCCTCATATCACACATGCTCTTATTGGTCTCAGAAAATAACACTGGCCGACACGATTTTTGTAACACAAAGCTGAATAGCATATTATAATTGAATGGCAAGTAGAATGTTAAATGAGAATGGAGAAAGTGAATTTTTAATTACATATGCCAACCAAACGTTTTGTAGGAGTCTAAAAGTTCATTAACTAGTTTGCATCCATATTATTGTCTAAAAATCCTCTCACTACACTCACAAATGAGTTCTATGCTCTGACAATTAAAGATACCTATGAAAATGGGCATCCTTTTAGATAAAATAAACTGCAACCTATCCAAATGGGAGATATGTGTAGATTTAAAGGTTTTTTAGTGGGACTTTAACGAGAATTCCCAAAATATAACTGTTTTTCTTTGTTTGTGGGACAATTGTGCAGTAAATGAAAATTATATTATGAAAAGTGAATTTCAATCGGAATCTTAAATTGTCATGTATGTACCACTTGTAGATCCTAAAAATGACGTTTTACCTCCTCTTCACATTCACTCATGTCAAACTTTGTGAAGGCAGTGATGGGATTTTTAAGCAATAATAAGGATGCAAATTAATTAATGAACTTTTAAACTAAGAATTTGGGCGCTATCAGTGACGAGCCCGGTGAAAGGTTCCACAAAGATATCAGAACAATGGAAATTCGATATCACGGACGATGGGATTCAGCCATGTTGGGTGATTAGTGTTGGATTTTGAAAAGAGAAAAGTAAATGGCTATTGAGTATATGAAATGTCCAGGCATAAATATTTGTTTAAAAAAAAAGCTAGCTTTTATTATCATTTGCATAATAATAAGAAATGAAAATAAAAATAATTTTCAAATTAACGAAACATTAATAATAAATAAATGAACTTTGAAAATACGGAAAATGAGAGAAAGAGAGATAGAATTTTAATAGAGTATTTATTTGACTCATTTGCAATTCGCATTCTATAATTTGCGCCAATCAAATAAATTAATATCCATTGCACAATATGATTAAACATCAATAACATCAGGAAAATTAACAATTAATGACTATCGAAAAAATTATAATAAATGATGATGATCATGATGATGCTAATTAAAGGAAAAAATATTCTAATATTGAATAATGGTAACTTTTTTGGACATATATCTGGATATAATAAACTCCCTCTAGGGTTTAATAAACATTGATCAAATGCTAACATTCTGGACAGAGGGGGAGATCGCTCCCATAATTCCATAATTCCGAGAGTATCGTTAATAATTTCTCTGAAAATTTAATTCAGAAAATTAAAAAATATTCTTTTTGAAATTAGTCTACAATAAAATTTTCTTTGTTTTATTTTAAATTCTAGGTAACGTTAAAAATTTCTCATATAAGTTTATATACGTATAATTAAGGATATAAGCTTAACTAAAAAAAAACCCTCCCTAATGCTAAATTTATATGAGAAGTCGAAAATAAAATTTATGAAATAATCGGGTCTACTAACCACATTAAAAAAAATTTTCTAACTAAATTTTTGAATAAGTGAAATTTACTCACAAGGGGAGTGTACGGCCTTCCCCTCAACGATTCGAACGAAAATTTTATGTGTAGTACTTAATGAAAAACAAATTCTGTTAAAGCGAGAGAATGTGCTTTTCAATCGTTCGTCTAAAAAAAATGTTAAAGATTTGCCAGCAGACATCCCTGCGAAGAAGCATATTTCTAATAGCATTTCTAAGTAGAAGTACACTACCAAGTTAGCCAATAAGGCTTAGAAATATATATGCTTCTTCGCAACGGCTTAAGACATGCTGCCAAATTCTTAACAGACGAACCCTTGAGAAGCTCATTCTCTCGCTTAAACAGAATTTGTTTTCAATAAGTACTAGACATAAAAAAATTTCGTTAAAATCGGTGAGGGGAAGGCCATACACTCCCCTTGTTAGTAACATCTTGTTGTATTATTGAATAGAATAGAACAAAACATTTTTTTTTTCTTATCAAATATATTAAGAGTGGGTTTGTGATTTCTCCAGTAGGACAAATTCATTTAGATATAATTTTGTATAAATAAAAATATCTTGAAATAAGAAGGAAAAACAAAATCTTTTGTTGTTATTGAAGGGAGAGAATTAAATTACCTTTTATTTTTGTTGTTATTTTATTGAAGAGAGAGAGAAAGAGAGATACCTTATGATGTTAACTCGGACGGAAACTGTACCCCATTCACCCTCCTTCGGGAAACCGCGTCCTGATTGAGTTTACTAACTTGATGTGCAAACTGTCACAATGTGTCAATAATAAATAAATATCTTGAAAACTCACAAGTTTCCGGGTCAGATGCTTTAAGCAACGGTGACGTCCAGGTCAAAGAATCGTAAACACAGGTTTATTCACTGAAACATAGAAAAGAAAAAAGGGTCAAAAATTAATAATATACGCTTTCTTTATTAAAATATAGTCGATAGGATGGCGACTTTTAAGAATCTAATTCAGGGTTTCACAACGTGGGGTCCACTAGACGACTCTAAATAAAGAACATGTGACTTTAAATACTTAATTATAAATGTTATTTATTTATTTATTTTATGTCCACACCCGGCAATCCAGGGGCGTATATAGAAATTTTTCGGGGGGGGGGGGCAGAACTCAAAGATTTTCTGTAGGAAAAATTTTTTGACGAAACTAAATTCTTTTTTCCCGCAGAGAGGCAAAATTTTTTTCCCCTGCCATGAAAATCATTTTACCTTTTTTTAGGAAGACGGAATTTTTTTTTGGGGGGGGGGGGGGCCTCTTTGCCCCCCTTTAAAACCCCCTGTTCACTGTATACCCGTAAATATGTATATAGATTTGGGAAATATCGGGGGGGGGGAAGGGGCCTTGGCGCACCCTTATATACGCCCCTGCGGCGAATTAAGACTTTCTTATTAAAATTTTTCTTCACTTTTCATTTAGAAAAATTTTAATACCTATAGGTCTTAATAATAAATATAGCTAAATAACTAAGCACCTGTTACAACTTATACAACTTTCTCTTTAAGAATTTTCGATTAACATTTTTTTTTTTCATTTGATTTATTTATCTTTTTTAATTCTATATTGAATAAATTAAATATAGAATTTCATATTAATTGAATATTAAAATCCGACAACGCGTAAAAAGAGATGTTTGAATATAAGTTTTTAGTCTTTTTCCATCTGTCCTCTGTACAATTTCTCAGATTAAATGAAGAGTCTTATTTTTTCTAGAGGCGATTTATTCATGCCATTACGAGTTGGATAAAAATTTGTCAAAATATGTATATATACAAAGAAATGAATAATATTCTCCTGGGATTATTTATGAAGAGTCACCCAGTGGTGAATGGATGGATGCTCTCTTTCTATCCTTCTCTCTCTACTCTTTATCTTTGCATGAAAAAAGAAAGAGATGAAAAAAAAGATTCCTTTGAAGAGATATTATAATAAGAAACTAAAAGAAATGGAAATGAATGCGATTAGAGAGCAAAATCTATAAAATTATATATTATTTTAAATATTCCCTCAAATTTTGTTAAAAAAAAAAATTGAAATATTTATTTTTGTCTTTTTACTTTCTCTTACCCTATATATGAAATATAGTATTCATGTCAAAAATTCGATGTCGAGATTTTGATGGATCTTCACGTTTTGAGGTCCCCTGAATCCAAAAAAGTGGTTTTCTCGACATGGTCTGTCTGTCTGTGTGTCTGTCTGTAAACAAAATATCTCAGCAACTAAAAGAGCTACGGTTGAAATTTTATATTTAAGTTAGGCACCCCCCCTCCCCCCGAGAGATGAAAATAAGCTTTTGAACAAAATCGGCCAAAAAGTACTAGTACTTTATTGTTGTACGTACTTTTTCAGTTTTTTTCGATTTTCTCAAAATTCGCTTCAACGATTTTGTTTAAAATTCATAAATGAACTATTTTTTACATGCTCTTTAAAAAGAATATAAGTGAAATTTTTCATGGAAATCGTTTGAAGTACACTTTACTGATGTGGAAGAATTCGTAGCTCAGCGCCATCTATGAATCGCTTGGCCAAGTTTAGAACTTAAGTGCTAAGAGCAGTTTATTTTTTAAATGATGTTCGGCGTGGCTGCTTTCCCAATATAAATGTGAACATTAAATATGCTGACAGCCAAGAATAAAATCAGATGATAAAAATTTAAATCTCTATTTAATTGTTGACGTTTCGGACGCCTGTTACGTCCTTTCTCAAAACAACAAATTTGAGTAGATGTAATATATTCATACAAAAACAGAAATTTTAAATTGTGTCTATTTTGTTTGATTGCATCCTTTAATATTTAATTAATGCCTTTTTTTCTTAAATTTTTCTTTTGGCCTTTTTTTAATGGCCTGGGCTGATGACCAATCAGTCTCCAGGTTGAAAGTAATTATGTCAAAAAAATGGGAAAAGCTCTCTCCTTTTGACTATTAAAATTTTTAATTAAATCAATTAAAAAAAAAGAATAAATGTGATTATGTCGTCTGCGATTTTTAACTTTTTTTTTAGGGGTTTTCCTTTTTATTTTTTACCCCCACTCTTCCTGAGAATGTCATAAAAGGCAAATTTATGTGCAACACTCTCCTCCCCCTAACGTCATTTCGTTTTATTTATGCTTTTAAAGGTCGCCTCGCGACTTTCAACACGGCGTTAAATTAAATCGCCTCCGATGTAGATTACCCGCGTAGACATCCATATAAATAAAAATCTACCCTCTCCACCACCCGGCATAGAGCACCAACACCAAAAAAGGATAAGTAGATCGTAAAATGTGTAACGATCCAATGACCTGAACAAGAACAAAAAAAGCAAAACGTCTCTCTTATTCTCCCCCTCTCCTATCTCTTTATTTATTTATATACGATGAATTAAATATTAAATGACGTAATAATGCGGTCTAGTGTCTCTATACAGACTAGCTTCTTTGCCGTGTTTAAAATTAATTTAGAATTTTTTTTTTAGTTTATATTTTTTTATAGCCTGAGTAAAGAACCCTAATAAAAAATATTTTTTTTTTCCTATGAGAATGGACGATTGACATTTGTAAAAAAATAATCAATAGAGTATTTTCCGTATGTGGAACAATATAATTATGAAACACTTCTATTATGTTGAAAAAAGAAAAAGAAAAGCAGCCATTGCCATTTCTTTATTGAGATCAGCCCACTGCTAACGTTTCGGTACTAAGCTGACCCACCATCAGACCTTTTTGGCACAGCCCCAGCTCTTATGATGGCCCAAACCTAGGACCGAAACGTTGGTCGAGGGCTGATCTCAATAAAGAAATGACATTAGCTGCATTTCTTGTTTTTCTTTTTTCAACAAAATAGAACTGTTTCATAATTATATTGTTCCGCATACTGAAAGACTATTTATTATGTATACTATAAAATACTAGGTATATTAGTATTTAAAAAAAAAAATACAATATTTGAATTTAGTGTCAGATTGTATGTAGGGGCGTTGAGATCGCTCATGTGTAGTGGCGTGCATGTCGAGACGCGGTAGCCATCTTGTTTTTTTTTATCAACTAATTCAATTGAGATTGTCACAGATGTAACAACCTTTAGCAGAATTGTACCTGAAGAGGGCCACAGAATGAGTGGCCGAAACGTTGTAATTTTTATAAATAAACCACAGTTAAACCAAAAATCAAATTCTTTTACTAATGAAAACAACTGTGAAAGCCTAAACTCGAAAAATATTTTCCCATGTTTATAAATTTTCCAACTTGAATTCAAATGTATCGTACTGTCGTAAACTAAAAATATACGGACGCCGCGGCTAGTAAATTGATAAAATGGACTCCTTTCTCCATTTGTTTTTCATGTCCTCATCATAAGTTGGTCATAGAGTAAATAAAAAAATTTCGTGACTGCATTTTTTTTATTTAATATTTTTTCCCTTGAGATAAAATTAAAGAAAAAGGGAAAATTCCATTGCTTGCGCATCTAGGTGTTATTTAAAAATCAATGTCCCCTTCTCCCTCTCCACATTCAATAATTACCTCGACCCCCTCTGAGCTCAAATATTCGGGCTGTTATGGGCTTTGAGGAGTAGACTCACTTGAAATAAAAGCCTAGTTAAGTTTTAGGGCTCTATATAAAAGGGTGATTGCCATCTTTGCTGTCGGGTAGAGAGGGTGACTGCGTGCCTCAAATCCTAATTGGACACCGAACGGCACTCGCTTGCTCGCAAAAATTACTATTAATAAAAACTAGACTTCTCCATTCAGGGCCACAAATTGGCGGGGGGACAAAAATAAAGAATGAAAGAAACAATCACACGGATATCCATAACGAGAAAAGAAAAATTATAAATTATAAAATAATGTTTCTAAGTTATTCTAGGCTATCACTTAGATTGATCCATTTTTTTTTTAATATGCCCTAATCCCAATATATGTCGTTAATTAAAAAATCTGGTGTGACCACAGTGCACAACTTTCTCTTACTGAAGGGTAGGGCTGGACGGTAAACCGGTTTACCGGTAAAATCGTAAAAATTTTTTACCGAAAACGCGGTAACGAACCTCTAATTCGGTAAAAACCGGTTTTTTTCGAAAGTCGGTAAAAACTTATTTTTTCGGACGGTAAAAAATTTTGGTTCCGCGAAAAAAATGTTCCGCGGCGGCAAAAAATTTTGGTTCCGCGAAAAACAAAAATGTTCCGCGGCGGCAAACTTTGGTTCCGCGGGCGGCAAAAATTGGCGTCTCTAAAAAAAGTAAAATATTTTTTCGGATGGGGAAAAATTTTGGTTCCGCGAAAAAAATGTGCCGCGGCGAAAAATTTTGGTTCCGCGAAAAAAATTGCCGCGGCGGAAAATTTCTGTTCCGCGGGCGGCAAACTTTGGTTCCGCGGGCGGTAAAAAATTTTTACCGACTTTCAGAAAAACCGGTTTTTTTCATTATCGAGGTCGGTAATGAAAATCCATTACCGTCCAGCCCTACTGAAGGGTAAGAGAAAGTTGTGTGCTATGCTGGTCAAACCAGATTTTTTGTGTCGAGATAAATTTAGTTATAGGGATATAAAATTGGCTCTATTGATCGAAGAGCCGGAAAATAAATTTGACAAATCTCTACTACTACATTAGTATAGCGTACTTCAAAACACTTTTAGGGCGAAATGAGAATAAAAATTTTAAAGAGAATCTAAAAAATAATTGATTTTTGAATTTTAAAAAATGTTGGTGGAGGGAATTTTGAAAAAATCGAAAAAAAGTAAAAAACTACATCAATAAAGTGCTAGTACTTTTTGACCGATTTTGTTCAAAAGCTTATTTTGAGTGGGAGGATACCTAACTTAAATATAAAATTTCAATCTGGGAACTCAATTCTTTCATGCTTTTCTGTCTTTTTTAAAAATCGTTACACACAGACAGACCAATTTGCGGGACCCACTTTTTTGGACTCAGGGAACCTCAAAACATGTATATCCATCAAAATCTCGACATCGAATTTTTTACATGATCGCAATACTTTCTCTCTATATATATATTTCATATATTGGGTTAGAGAAAGTAAAAATTTAAATGATGCTACAGCTTTTTTTTATCAAAATTCGCTCCAATTTTTCCAATCAATCCGATTCAATCCTCCGATTTTTTTTTAAATTCATAAATCAACTATTTTTTGCTCTACAAAATGTATATTCTCATTTTGCTGTTGAAATCTTCTGAAGACCGCATTACTCTTGTTCTTCATAGGACAGATAGGAGAAATGGTTGCCATGGTAACAAAATATAAAAAAATATTTTTCTATGTTTTTCTACATTATGGACTCCACGTAAACTAATCATATCTGGACACAAAAAATCTGGGATGACAAGCACATAACACAACTTTTAATTATTTAGAGAAGAGAAAGTTTTGTGCTGTGCGACCAGTCACACCAGAATTGTTCTATTTTTTTGCAAGGGATAATTCGCATAAAATAGAAATAATTTATTTATCTTTAAAAGGTAATCTTTTAAATTAATTAATTTTTTTTTATTGTTTGTGTTCTATAAATAGATCATTGTTGGCGCCTCTCCCCCCTCCCACTCCAGCCAGTGCGGCGACCGTCGCCGCCTTAGGCATCAGCCACCAGTCAGTCTACAGGCGACGCGCCGCGACGCTGCAGCTCCAACGCCAAGGCTTCATTCTCTCCTCTCTTCGTTGAAATTCTCTCGAATTCATCACCAACAGGTAAATATCACTCAATTTTATTTATTGCGTTTCTATTTAATTATAAAAGCGAAGTAGAAGACATACAGTCCTTTTATATCGTAATTTTATGTGGTTTTTTTTATGAAGGTCAAAGCAAGAAGTTTCAAATCTTAGGTTAGAGTGAATTCAATAATGGAATATTTTTTTAATATCATTTATTTTCAAAAAATAAGACATTAAAACTGATTTTATTTCGTCTTTTTAATTAAATGTAAATAATATCAAAATTTTAATTCATATAACAAATTTCTTTTGAAAAGGTGAAAATTGAAATAACAAAACCTTAATTTATTTATATTATAACTAATTCGTTTCCGTTTTGAACAATCTTCCGAGCTGTCGTAAAATATATTTTTATAAAAAGAGAAATTTTTGTTTATTTGTTAAAAAAACTTTTCCTTGACCAAAATTCTCGTTCAGAATCGTTTGTCATGATTATGATATAAATATTTTAACGATTCAACTCAAGATATATTTTCTTCTTTAATTTTCATCAACAATTAAAGTTACATTTAAATAATTATGAGTAGCTACCAGTCAATTGAAATAAATAGAGATGCGGTACCTAATAATAATAATAGAATAGAATAGAAATGTTTTTCAATTTCATTACATAATTAGACTATTTATTTTTTTAAATACATATTTCATTTTTTTTCTTTGGTAGAGGAAAACAAAAATTTATCATTAAAAAAAATAGGTCGTGAATGACTTTTTTTTTTTTGTTAAAATCACTCACCCTTTTTTCCCATTCACACACTCATGGACACAGCCTTTTGAACTTTCCATTACCGAAGGTAAGAGAAAGTTGTGTCCTGTGCAACAGTTACACCAGATTTTTTAAATTTATTTATTTTATAAAATGATATCTTTTAATTAGTTTGATGTATTTTTATATAAAATTAATTAATATTTCAAGTAAATATTCAAATTAGTATTAAAAGAGAGAAAAGTTTATAAATCTTTCTAACATGATTTATTTGCCAAAACAAATCAAATTGATTTTTTCAAATAGATTTGTTTGAAAAAGATGGAATTTTTTTCAATTAACGCTCAAAGACTGTTTGTAAGCCTGTCGATAAATCGTTTAAGATAGCAAATTTTCGAGTTGAGTTTGTGTTTGATTGGACAAATGATTTATTAATATAATACGTAGTTGAGTTTGATTATTAGCCTAAGCCCTCCTTTAACAATAAAAGGGAGTAATTATTTTTTATTCTAACAATGAATTTTTTTATATTATTAAAACAGAAAACATTCGAATGGATTTTTCACTGGCAACTAAACGACTCTATTTACCTCACCACAATCTGTTGAGAGGACGTTCTAAATCCAGCGTCATCTTGGCAATTTCTCTTCCATAAGATCCAAGTAATATTTTTTATTATCTATAATATTTATAAATATCTTATCACTTAATCCAATAACCTCTAGTTGTCCCGAAAGACTTGGGTTGCCCACTCAAGTTCTCTATCAATAAAACTCCAGAAAATATGAATAATAAATATATCATTTCTATTTTATTATAATTTTTCTTAACATTAATATAATAACTAGCTGCACAACCAGATTTGGGGGCCATGGTGCATTTTTTTAAAATTCTTTCAGGCCATTTCGCCCCCCCCCCCCTTTCTTTAAGAGACTTTGTGAGGACATCAAAATTTCAAATTTGTTTTATCTTTAACATGACGAAAAGACAATTCTATTTTGCACCCTGATGACGTCATGTATGAACAAATCTATTAGTATCAGTAATTTTCATCCCTAATGGAATTAAATTTTTTAGGATAGATCCATTCAGATAGAAATAGACGTGATAAGAATAAGTGCTACCAACATAAAAAATATAAACCCTAAAATTTTATAAAATTTGGTCAAATCCTATGATTATCATTTGGAATGGAAACCAAACGATGTATTTACATCGTAGCAACATAACACAAATAAAAATCCTAAATTTTAATAAAATTTGGACAAATCCTATTTTTATTGTTTTGAATGAATACCAAACGATGTATTTACATTGTTTATCGTTTTGAATAGTTAATAAAGGCTCTGTTCATGGGATAACTTAATATTTAATAAAAAAAAAACAATTATTGTATAATATTTAAATGTAATATTTCACAAAAAAAGTGAAATCTCAACCAAAAACATCAGAGATGCAAAACGCCCCTCGCATTATTTTTGCCCAGAGTCGAGGTGAAATCAACAAAATGCGCCTCGCTCTTCTGAGTTATATAAAAGCGAGGATATATGAAACAAATAAAATTCTGTAGGGGTTTTATTTAATAAAAATTACATGAATATAAAACCCATTTGCTATAAAATATATACAATGAGCCATCGGGCGTTAATTCCAAAAAAAATTTCATTGTCCTTAATAGACCAGTCACACCATATTTTTTAATTAATTTTCTTGCTTTTTATTTTTTTTTTAGTTCTGAGTCTCCCTTTCTGAGAATAATTTTGAGTTGGTTTCTCTTCTGACAAAACTGGCCGGACTCTCTTCTGCACTAAACAACTAACAACTGAACTTCTCTTCTGGAGTAACGACAGAGCTTCTCTTCTGGAGTAACAACTGAGCTTCTCTTCTAGTGCTTCTACTGAGCTTCTCTTCTCAAGGAACTTGAAGTAAGGCCAGCGTTTATTTTAAAGGAGACTCAGATTCATACATACATACATTTTCTACAGTCAACTAACGTTAAGTGATATTCTTTAGAACATTATTAAAGAGAGATGATAGTTTAAAGACATTCTAGTGTCAAGAATAATATTGATATGATTGATAAAGGGTTATATTCTTAAAATTATGTTCTTTAATTTAGATAAACTTCAAACTATGTTCTGTTGCTAATAATTTTCAAAGAATCCAACCAACTTTAGTTGACTGATGATAATTTTTTCTCCAACTCATGTTGATCTGTAATGTCAATGATATAAAGAAAAATTTAAATTCTTTTTACAACGATAGTAATTTACAATCAAAGATAAACTTAAAAATTTTAAAATAACATTTTTTTAGTTTTTGATCAATGAGAATTCGCACTTATACACACACACATACACAGAATTATGTAAATCATGTGGTTCCCAACTTATTTTCACTCACGAACCGACAATTATTGATTTTTTTATTTATAAAACGGTTAAACAAAAATACGAATGGCATTTTGAATGACATACCGTTATTAATATTATGATTCTATTACATTAATAATAGAAATAATTAAGAAATTTTTTCATTTTACTTCTGAACGGCATTATCTTTCATATTTGCACTTGTCCATCGTGATGTTGTAATTTATATTTAAATTACAAAAAAAAAAAATGAAATAAATAAATAATAAAAATAAATTTAATTTTTATATAAAAAAGAACATCTCGTGGTGCAATTGCAATGCGCGGTGGTTGAGAACCCTGATTTGCAACTTGGTTATTTTCATTTTTTTACTATATTCTTTTATTAAAGTTCATTTATTTTTAATTAGAATTTCATCATTTACCTAAAACTATTAATTTCTCTAAATAAATTATGTAGATTTCTATTTTTTTCCGAATCATTCTTATACCGTGTGATATTTTTTTATATATAAATAAAATAAAAATTGTAATAAATAAAGAAAAAAAAAATCAATTTATATATAAAAAAAACAAAATTATAGATATTTGAAAATTTTATAAAAATTGATTATAAAATTCAATTTTCAGTTCAAATGAAGTTTAAAGATGAAAATAACTCTCTCAATCCTCTACCTCCCTACCCTTCCTCTCAAACACTCACACACACATAGGTATTTTAGGCCCCAAACTCTCTTCCTCTTTAGGTTAGGTTTCCTTGCTGCCTTTCTGCGAGATCACCAAGTCGTCAAGTTATAAGGTGTGTTCTGCCATTCTGGCAAACATTTAGCTAATAGGTAATGAAGAAAGGGTGGGTTTTTAGCTTCAGGGCTTCTCTTTCAGTGTATTCTTCGAGCGATTCGATGGAAATGGAGGATGGAAATGAAACAAGGTATTTACATGCCCTCTCTATAGGAGTAGGAATGGACATAAGGTCCATTTAGATTTTCTTTATTTACAAACTAAAAATTATATTTTGAATCAAATATTCAAATTAAAGAAATTTCATCAAAAAAGTTAAACAAATTAATTAATTGAAGCAGCCATTTTTAAACTAAACATAATTACACATAATAAAGCTTATAATATCAATATAAACACAAAAACCAAAACTAAACAATTTTGCTACAAAATTTATTAATTGGCTGCAAATATTTTTACCAATCTGAGTCTCCTCTTTATTTTTAATAAGCAGATCCTGTCATCGATGATGAAGGGGACGGTTTCTATAAATTTAAATGTTTAATTTTCAAAATTTGTTTTTAGACTTGTTTCTTTTGAAAATGTTAAAATTTGTTTTTGTCAATTTTTAATTTCGAAGGTTTTTTTTTCAACTCCTAAATCGCTCCTCAGATCCGCTTATTTCTATTATTTTTATTATTGCTTGCGAAAAACGAGTAAAGCCAAGAAGTTAAAAAAAAAAAAGGGAGTTACAAATGCTTAAAAGATTACAAATTTAGAGATTCAGTACAAAAAATAATTTAATTTAATTTTATTTAAATTTAATAAAATTAATATTTTTTATTTTGTTTGAAAAATTTCTTCGAAAGTAGCTATCTTGTAAATGTAAAATGTTCAATTTTATAATTAATTTATATAGACTATATTTTATGAGAGATTAAGAATTTGATATATTATAATAACTTCATAGTCTCTTTATTCTTCTTTCGCAAGCAATAGTTATATAAGTAAAAATTGTAAAAAGCAAAATAAAAATTAAATTTATAGTTATCATATTTTTTACATTTTAAGTGCTTAAATTGTTTATTTGAATTATATATACAGTCAGTCCTTGACTTAAGCGACTGCTAATTAAAATTTTATAATTTTTCTTAGAATAAAATTTATTTAATAATAGTTTCATAATATTTTTGAAGTATTTTAGGCACTTCTTCATCAGCAGTTCACATTCAAATGCCATATACAAGTTAATTTTCAATTTTTTATATAGAGTCCTTGGATCAAACTCCAAATGCTCTTAATTAATTTGTAAATTCCTTTAATGATTGAATATTAATTTATGTGACATGAGTGTGAATCATTAAAAGAAGTCCCGACAAGTCCTTCTGAATTATTAGGAACCTTATTCGATAAAAGAAAACTCACAAAAATTATAAAATTAATAAGCAAACACTTAATTAATTTATTAGGAGCAAAATTTATTTGAAATTTTTAAAATTTTTTATTTATTTACGTCACCACTTAATCCTTGGTTTAAGGTTGAGTCGAATTCATAAAAATATTTTAAGAATTTCTATTTAAGAACAAATACAAAAGATTTTTCTCATCATATCAAAACCAAATTTTATTCTTTCTCTATTTATTGAAACGTTAAAATGTCAATGGATCTACTGTATTTTTTTATTCTGCTTTATTATTTCAATTGTTGTTAGAATTAAGGGACATTATACATTATTTTTTTGTAAATATTTTTTGTAAACTTGAGCTCTCTCGATTTCCGTTCGCTAGAAAATCAGCATGCAATCAAAAATCTCTGTTTACCCCCGTTAGGCGTTAGGCAGTCTAGAGTTTGGAAGGAAGAGACGAGTTCTTGTTTTTATTTTTTTTTTATTTTCGATATAACTCAAAAACCGAAACTTGTCATGTTTCATTGGATTCTTGATTCTGATCACATTGATTTCGAACAGCAAGTGAATATAAAGATTCTCTTGTGGAGAGTAATAACAACCTTTCGATAAATGATTACTAGATTTAGGCAGGTATTTCATCATCAGTACTCAGTTCAGTTCGGATCCTTGTGTTAAGATGATAAGTCCAATGAAAATACAACAAGTTTCTTCTATTCGGACAAAATTAATTAGGCCTTAGGCCTATGAAAGTTCTCTTCGGCCAAAATTAAATGCATGTCTTTCGATTTTTATTATATTAGGGAATGATAGAGGTGAGGGGGATCACTCTCCCAGGGCGCAATAATATTTAAATATAGGTCCCTTTAGCTTAGCTTCACTTAAACAACAATGATATTTGAATTTGGGAGAGTGGTCACACTTAATGAATATGCAATTTTTGCACTTCTAAAGCTTTTTTTAAGATCTTTATGATCTTTCTTTTCTGATTTTTATGCATTTTATGCGAAGAATAAAAAGGAAGAATTGTGAGTGAAGTACGAACATTCATTCTTCGAAGACTATGAAGACCAAGAGTACATATCAACAAAGGCATACTCTATGAAGATCAAAAGACATCAACAAAGGCAAGAAGACGCCTCCACGCCTCAACCTCTTCAAAAGAAGCTTAAATGTGTGAATTTGTGTTGTGTATTTAAAATAATATTTTTTTATGTAAAAACTATGTATAAACTATTGAAAAAAAATAAATGTTTCCCATTTTATTTTTCAGCCGAGGATGTCAACTTGTATTCATAATTAATTCATCAAAAGAGAGAATTAATTATGAATATGAGTTTTTTATTTAACATTTTGAGATTTTTTTGTTTAGATAGTAAGCGAGCGATAGCAGAAACCAACACCTGAATGGATTTCTTCAAATGAATTTTGCCAACTTATTATGGTGCATCTTTATGAAAAAGTAATTATCTTTTTCTTATTTTTAATAGTATAGTCCTTGATATTGAATTAATTAATGTTTGAAATTTTTTTACTATATCAGGGGCGAATATAGAAATTTTTTTCGAGGGGGGGGGGAGCCCGAACTCAAACATTTCCTGCAGAAACTTTTTTTTTGACAAAACCAAATTTTAAATCTTGTTTAAATCTCGACATCGATTTTTTGATATGATCGCAATACTTTTTCTTTATATAGGCCCATTTCATATATAGGGTAAATGAAAGTAAAAATTGATCTTTTACTTGGATCCTTTTTTTTTTATTAAATTTTACTTAAACTTGGCCTTAGATAAAAAAGAAAGTAAAAATAAAATTTTTTTTTTTTTACTTTTTTCTATACTTATTTTTCATTGTTTATTGTGATGGATTAAGTTTTTATTTATTTATTTTTCGGTCGGATTTCACCCGTTGCGGACAACAACTCTGTTTAATATAATCCTTTTTTACTTTTTTCGAATCTCATTGTTTTTAAAATAAACCGATTAATTATTTTTTAATTACCATTTTGTTGAGATTTATTACAATTTATTACATGTAATTTCCCTCACAATTTACGTATATCACTGCTAGGCCTATATGATTTTTGAATATAATACTGTTAATTAATTTTAATGAAAATTATAAAGGTAATTGAAAAAATTACTAACAATGTAAGTATTTGTATTACTAAAAGGAATTCTCGGAAAAATTTAATTTCATCAAGTTTAGTAAATATTTATTTCGTTAATTACCAAAAGTTAATCAGCTTATATATTCATCCATTACAAAATATTTGTTAAATCATTTTTCAAAAATAATATTTTAATTTTCATAGGCTAATCATGCCAAAAATTTGATTCGTATTGTCCAAAAAACTTCTAATATATAGAACTGGGATGGGGTCTAAATGGCCTTAGATGCCGAAAAAGACCTTAAAAAAAAAACTGAGATTTTTATTAATATTGAAAATTTATAAGATTCCTTTTGGTTCAACTAAAAAAAATTGGGATTTTTTCATATTTTTATTTATATTTGATATAAAATTTTTATAGACCCCTTGCCAGAATATAATATAAAATAAATATATCTCATAAATTTTTTCTCTTCTTTGTAACAATATTGTATAGAGAAAGAGGAATTCGCGCTCTTTATTGTTCATCTATTATTTATTTGTTGTTTTATGAGTAACAAAAAAAAAAAGAAGAAAAGAAGGAAAAAATTGAAAACAAAATAAATAAATAATAATAAAAAAAAAAGTTAAAAAAAAGATAATAACGTTAATAGATCCAAATGGAAATGCAAATTTCCCAAAGGTCCAACTTAAAGTGGATTTTATATTGTTTTGTAGTAAAGCCGGTTAAAAATTAAATAAGTAGTGGATCTCTTTGAGGTTTCATCTTCGAATCTATTTGTAGGAAGACAACTAATTTTTAGACTTTTCTTTGACTGTTCGTCCCCTTTAATTCTTAGCCATGAATCACATTTCAAACTAAAATTATGAATAACTTTTATAAAATAATAGAATTTACTTTTAAATATATATGATTTTAATAAAAAGATAATATAATTAAATTTAGTACTTCTGAACTAATGGGGTTTATTATTTTGAATGTTTTATTATTATAATAATTATTTTTATTCATATTTGGCTAATGGTTTGGTTAATGGAGATAAGCGGACGTTCTTTATGATAATAATTAATAGGTGTTATACCTTCATAAAAAGAGGATTTTTGTAGAATCATAAGAATTTTTTTCAAACAGACACTAAAAAGTTTGTCGCGTAAAAAAAATTATTTTAAAAATCAATAAGTTATGACAATTATCTACTATTATATTACGAATATCATCATAAAATGACTGTAGCGAGTGAAGTAGATCTCAATAATAATTGTTAAATAAAATATTTTCGTGGAGATTATTCTGACAAAAACATTTTTTATTTTTTAGATCTTCTTTAAAATGTATATTCTCATTTTGTTCTCAAAATTATTTGCAGGCCACTTTACTCTTGTAATTCATAGAAAAGATAGAAGAAATGGTTGCCATGGTAACAAAAAATAAATATTTTCCCATACTTATAAATTTTACTTTAATTTGAAAATCGAATGTACCGTTGGCCTACTGTCGGAAACTAAATATATGTAAAAAACTGGTGTGACAAGCACAGAACACAACTTTCGATTACCGAAGGTAAGAGAAAGTTGTGTGCTGTGCGACCAGTCACATCAGAATTTTTCTATTAAGATAGAGTAAGTAATGGAGAATTTCTATTCATTCAATCTACTTGACGACATTTCGGGTGCTCATGACACCTAAATATCTTTAACAACTATTTGATAAAGGATGTGATGGTCACCCGAAACGTCGACGAACAGATATATATAATAAGCTTTTTTTAATTTCGCCACTGGCTGCCTATCCTACATTTTTGAGGAATTTACTTTGCAGTCATTTAAAACAACGGTTTCCAATCTTTATGCTACTAATAGCCTACCTACACTGTTAAAAATTTTCGAGCCATATTCATACAATTTAGGAATCTGTTACACAAACTGTTTATGAATATTCATTTTGGGTATAGAGAATCATATCAAAAATGAACTTTCATATTCGGTATATGAAAAAATTATTTTCTATATGAATAAATTATTTTGTATATGAAATTTAAATTACGGGTATATGAAAATTATTTTCGTATATGAATAAATTCATTTTTATATGAAATTTAAATTACTTTATGAGAAATAATATACTTTTTTGTGAAAAATAAAGTAGGAGAACTTTTAATTATAGACCACATATTTGTATTAAATATTTATTAAAAATATATAAATATGTACAAATATATATATTTTTAATAAATATTTAATACAAATATGTGGTCTATAATTAAAATTCTCCTAATAATAATATTTCAAACCACAAAAGCTTTAATAAACAAAAATTAAAGTCCTTACGAGTTTATAGTTTTGAGGGAAAGTGAGTGGTCTAGGTGAAATAATAGTTTTTTTTATTTATTTTATTTTTTATTTATTAAAAAAAATTATATTATATTAAAATATACAATTTTACTAAATAATAAAACAAATTAAAGTATTAAAATAATAAATTTGTATCAAAAAATAAATTTTTATACATTTCCAAGTAAATTTATCACAAATACAAATCATTTTAATTATTTAATACAAAAAATATGTCGATTTTCATCTTCTTTGAGAAGAAATAAAGAGTTACATTTTCATTGCAGTTTGGAGTTTATTCCCTGGCTGGAGTATAAACTAACCTCACCTGAAAAATGACAAACAATAATTGATTTGAAATTGAGAAAAAAAATTTCAATGAAAAAATTCAAATTCAATACTTACGATTTTGTTAGTAAAATGTTCCTATTTCAATATATTGATTAAATATTTATATTTCATTTTAAATAATAATACACTTTCAATTATCTATGCGTTAAATCAGCTACTTCAAAAACAGAATTTGGTGCCAACCTGGTGCCAACCTAACCAATTTCTTGTATATTTTAAAATTAATTATTTTGGTGAAATTGTTAATTTTAATTTTAATTTCTATAGCTATTTAGTTGAATTACTTTATAAAAATTATTTAATTAGTATGATTTTAATATACTTCATAAATATTTAAATAGCTTAGAGCGCGAATTTCAAACCAGAATTTAATAAATTTAGATTTGTGAAATAAATTTTAATAGAATAATTTCAAGTTTCCTTAAAATAATTATAAAATAATATTAATAAAAATTCCTTGAGGTAGTCGAGTTATTTGAGAACGTTTAGACCAGTGATTCTCAACTTGTCGCGGTGCACTTTTAACGATTTCAAAATTTGGCGGCACACAAAGAAAAAGATAAGTTTAAAGTTGGTAATTTGTTCATAAACTTTTATATTAATTTTATTTCACATTCTGGGTGTATTAAAATTAAACTACCAAAGTATATGAAAAAGAAGGAAAATTCATATTTTTTTAAAGCGATACTTATTCATATACTTGTATATTAATTTTAGCTCATATCCTGGTCTATTAAAATTAAACCACCAAAGTTTATGAGATATGAATGAAAATTCATATTTTTTTTAGTGTACTATTATATTTTGAATAGATATAATAATAATAATTGATAACCTAAAAGTCATGAAACCCTAGGGCTCGAATTATATTATTTAGATCATTTCGGTACCAAATAATGTCTACACTTCAATAATATACGTATCTTAATTTTAAACTGGTAACCGTTGGCTCTAGTTGAAACATTATGCTTTAATAGGAGAATTAAATTCAAGTATGATACACAAGGTTTTTTGTTTTAATGATTTATTTATTTAACATTAACACTTTATACATATCGGAAGTGAATTACATAATGAATGATGTATTCAGTATGTAATTCACTTCCGATGATGACACATAGGGTGTCGAAATATGTATAAAGTGTTAATGTTAAATAAATAAATCATTGAAATAACAAAACCTTGTCTATCATTCTTGAATTTAATTCTCTTATTAAAATATACGTATCGTTTAAAGCCTAAATGGCCTAACATGCCGTATTGACTTAAAAAATACATGGCCATATCATGAAAAAATTTCGATGGAAAATTTGATTTCTTAAAAAAAAAAGTCGGTCCGTAAAACGCATTGCGTGCTCCGTTGAGTTGCGCAAGGCTTCAAACGACGTGCGTGACGTTTTAAACCTGTAGCTAGGAAACACTCCGTGTTGCCTAACTAACGGGCGACTCCATTAAACAAACAAACAAAGGCTAGCTAGAAAACAATGTATTGCAATCTCAAATAGAGTTTGTCTTTAAAATCGAAAAACGTTAGAACACAAGAATTAAATACAGTTGGTGTGACTAATCACACAACTTTCTCTTACCTTCTTCGGAAGTTGTGTTTTTTGCTATTTACACCAGATTTTTGGGTTGATATTTCTAACTATAGCCGTAATGTTGAAAGTTGATGGCGAAGCAAAAAGTGTTCAAAAGTTGTTAATTTAAAAAAAAAGAGCGCAAATTTTAAAACAAATATGTCAAAATTCAAAATTTCCTCTCAATTCCTTCCATGTAAATCTTTAACTAGTTCTATGGATATACTACAGGCCAAACTAGTTTCTCCTAGGGTGTAACATATACATGTAGCTACAAGTAAGAAACTTTTTAAACAAACATCCACAAAATCTACTGTATATCTTACATATTAAATATTTGGTTTCTTAAAAAATCTGGTGTGACTGGTCACACAGCATATAACTTTCTCTTACCTTCGGTAATTCAAAGTCGTGTTCTGTGCTTATCACACCAGATGTTTTGTGACGACGCAGATGGTCTAGATTTGAAAAATGTTGGGCAAAAATTGAAAAAAAAAAAAATGGAGAGTCTCAACAAAATAGTCATTGAAATATACTTAATTATAAGTAATTATTTATTCAACCATTTATGACATATAGAAACGACAAATTAAAAAAATATTATACTAATCTCTGAAAGAATCCTTTCTAAACAGGCGTGAGTACTAAGTTATTATAAAATATATATAAATAAATTCGTGACGTGAGATTTAATAAGTCTAGAAAACTTGATAAATTGAATTAAATTAGTTTGGAAAATTATAACCTGAAAACTTTTTGATATAACACGCCTGCCAACTTAATTTTTTTTTTTTAATGTTCCTAAATGACTTATACTAATTAAAATAGTTCGTTGGTTGATAGTTTTCAAGTCCATTTATCATTTCGCATACTCTCACGCAAGTTGTTTGTTTGTTTGTGTCTGAAAGTAAAATAGCGGTTGGTCGTACTTACCTACGTATTTAAACACATTGTTACACGTTGGCTCACCTATAATCTCTTAAGCATTTAAAGATAACAGGAGAAATTTTAAATGCGTCTGCAAGTTTGTTTAAACGAATGTAAATCCTATTCCCTGGTGGAATTTAAACGCCTAATCACATGATATCAAGGTTTAATTAATTGTTACGATATTAGAGAAGATAAATGAAAAGTTTAACGAAAATGTTGCTTTATTATTTTTAAATGATAGATGGAATAGAGGTTAATAATAAAATAATAAATGAAATTATGATTGAATTATATTATAAACGAGACGATAAATTTATATAAATTAGTATATATGAAGTTTTCGTGATTTATTAAAATTAACCTCTACTTTTTAATATTTTCACCTGCAGGCAATTAAAAAAAAAAAAAAAAAACTTTCTCCTTAGTATTTATAACTTTAGTCTAATAGAACAGAAAAGTATCTCTAAAAATTTTTATTGCATTCATTTTTTTAACTCCCTATATATGAATAATAATAATAATAATAATAATAATTTATTTCTGATTTTCTTAATACATTTTTTTGTACAATTTGACAATGTATTTTCCTCTAGATTTTTGCGGTCCCATGAATACATTTTGCCGCATACAGTAATTTTTTGGCTTTACAATTTTACTTTTTTGCTTTGCTGTTTTTTCTTACAGAAACCTATATATCCCCCCCCCAGAATGAAATTTTTCCTTTGGTTAGTTTCCGACAGTACGGTAGCCTACATTCGAATTTCAAGATGTAAAATTTTTAAGTATGGGAAAAAATTCATATTTTGTTACCATGGCAACCATCTCTCCAATCTTTCCTATAAAATACAAGAGTAAAGTGGTCTTCAGAAGATTTCAATGACAAAATGAAAATATACATTTTAAAGAGCATCTAAAAAATAATTGATTTTTGAATTTTAATCAAAATCGTTTGAGCGAATTTTGAGAAAATCGAAAAAAAAAAACAACTGAAAAAGTACAACAGTAAAGTAAAAAGCTTTGTGTCACGTGTCAGACTGGTGCGTAACTTAAATATAAAATTTCAACATCCTAGCTCTTTTTTATTTAAATCATTTGGATACGAAATGTTGTAAATAAATATGCTAATTATATATTAAACGTCTTTACATTTATTTAAAAACAAAATTCTGTCTTTCATACTGGAGAGTTTTTTTATAATTTCTCTCTATAGCGTGGTTGATTTTTGTCGCATGTGGTATGTTCTTAAGTTGTTCGTATATATTAATAGTTTGGTGGTAGGGCATTGTCAATTCCTGGTGTCGTTATTGTATTGTTTGTATTATTTTTATGTACTGAAAAGGCCTAATCCTCCCTAATTAATATATATAGCTGCAGTATTCGGTGAGTCTACGTTTTTTAAATATGCTATTTGATATGATAATTTGTCTAATAATATTTATAGGCCTACGTGTATCGTTTTGAAGTTCTACAATACATGGCCTAAGATGCTGAAAAAACTTTGAAAAAAAAAATAATAATAAATAAAATAAGAATATTCGTGAAAAAAATAAAATTTTATTTTATTATATAAAAAAAAAGTACTGTTAGATAGGACCACACTTTCAAATATTATTTACAGATGAGCAAAATTTAGTATATTAAATGGAATTTGAGTAACTACTCATCAAAACTCCCTCTGAAACTGACATCTTGAGAGAATGTGAATGACGACTACGACTTGACCGAGCTAAGGCTGGGATATTTTCTCTCTCATGTCATCTTCATCATTCATCAGATGGTTCGCTTGTTTATTCCCTTGATTGCATAAGATTTAAATCTTCTTCAATCAATTCTTTCACAAACTGTCTGAATTTGAACTAGAATTGTCTTTAACCTTCTACAAATCATCTCTTCAATTCTAATATGACGTAAGCTTAACGAAAATTTTTATCTGATTGAAAATATTAATTTAAAAAATTATTCAGTTGAATCTTCTATTTGATATTTTTCTAAATTCGAGTACATCCTACATCCCAGGGGAATCTCGTATAGACGATATTCAACCAAAAGCGTACAAGATGCTCACTTTAATTGCACTCTATCCGCTCTTTCATTTTGTAACATTTGGCCTGAAATATCCTACTATATATATATAGATATATATATTAAAGTAAGTTAAAAAAAAAAATCTTCGCCGCTGACGGTTGTCAACTTTAATTAACTCTAGCAATTAACGTCAAGCAGAAGAAGCGAGGTTAGAAATCCGAGATGGTTTATTAAACCTCAAGAGCGACGACTCTCCTCTCTCTCTCTCTCTTTCTTCTCTCCACTCCTTTACCTTTTGCAAAAGAATAGCAATTACCTTTCACCCCAAACCATTTCCTCGCCATTCGTTATATGAAGAAAAGGGGAAAAAAGGATTACGAATCAAGACATAAAGATTTGATATTTTTTGGATATTAATAGGGAAAAGGATATGATTGGGGTTTAAAAAACATCTTTTTAAATAACGTAAATTGCTAGTTTAATGATCAAATAACCTTTTGCCATAAAGAGTAATTGTTATGTTCGTTATTTACTTATCTTGAAATGTAAATCTGACGATAAAATTTATTTTGAAAAACGAATCTATATATACTGTATTATATAATAAAAATGAATTGAAAAAAATGTATGTACTGTGTATCTATGTATATTAGGGTGGTTCTTATTTAGAGTATTTTCGAATTTTGTTCCAAATCTATAAAACAAAATTCATGCCAAGTTTTAGGTCTTAATTGAAATGATAATTCTTATAGCAAATTTAACGCTCTACAAAAAAGGTATCTTATGATTTTTTGCTAACATGACTTTTCAAAAGTTATTCGAGGTCAAAATTGACTAGAACTTTGATTTAGGTTAATGGCGCTTGGTTCCTTCGTGCATAACATCATCCAAATAAGTTACCTTTTTTTTTTTTTTTTTAATTTTTTTACTTCTTTCGGCATCTCATGGCATTTAGACTTTTATATACGTTTACTCAGTATTTAAATACATGTATGTGGGGAGTCCAGGCATATTTGGACCCTGTTACGCATTAGGGTGTCAAGCGCCAGCTACCAGGTTTTGAGAAAATTAACATTTAAGTTTTTTGTTTTCATTGGATTATATATAATTTTTTTTGTCAATTGTGCAAGTAACATTAAATATAATTTTTTTTAGGACATATTTCATAAAAAATACTATTAATTATAAAGCATTTGAAACAATATTCCGTGCTTAACTCAATTTTTAATTTTTTTTGGCGCTTGACACACTAATGCGTAACAAGGTCCATTTATACTTTTGGTATCTAAATGATTTAAATAAATTCATCAGACTGCCTGGGATCCAAACCCTCGTTCCTGTATTATATAACATGTGTTTACTTTGATTTGATAAGTTATTATTATTATTATTATTAAATGTACGTCTGCCCTCGGGGCTTGGTGTAGAGGTTAGAACCTAACCTCGTATACCAAACGTCGCGGGTTCGGACCCCAGGCAGTCCGATGATTTTATTTAAACCAATTGGATACCAAATGGCTTAAATAAGAATGCCTGGACCCCAAATAATAATATATTCATAACGGATATCGTCAAAAGTCTTAAATGGCCTAAGTTGCCGAAAAGACAGTGTGAATATGTGTGTGAGTGTGAGTGTGAATGAGTAAAAAGTGTGATGTTTAAAAAAAAAAAAAATGTCCGTCTATTTGGGTATCGTCAGTCAAAAGAAAAATATAAATCACGATAAATAAAATCCCAGGGTAGATGATGTTAGGCTGAAATGAGATATGCATCCACTGATGATTTGCAAATTAAAAAAAATATTTAAAAAAAATTTCACCTGTTCTTCTAAATATTGAAAGGTATTTTTCATTAAAAACTTTTTTTTTTTTTTTTTATAGAGAGAATTTTTTTTAATCAAAAAATTTTTTAAATAAAAAAAAAAGGATTTTTATTTTATATTGACCATGTACAAACTTTTATTTATTTTATTTAGTAGATTCAGATCTCAACCCGATCATTCGATTGATTTCATATAATTATTTTTAAATTCCCACTCTCCACAATTCTATTTGTTTTTATTCCTCCAACCCTTCTATATCCGATGTAATTCGCTTAATCAGGATTTTGGTTTTTGGATGTTAGCGAGGGAGGATAGGAAAAGTATTCAAAAAAATACCACGCAGCAGTCTGTCATTTTATTGTCAGGATGTTGTTATTGATTCAAAATAAAGGGAATAGAGAAAAAAAAATCTCAATTAAACCTCCACCGTTTTTATTTTAAAATTCCATTAAAAAAATACATAGACTATATGGAAAATTATCATTGCATTAAATAATTATCATCTCTGCAAAGATTTTAATTAGCCGGTATTATCAGTATCTTTAACCACTGATCAAAGGAGGGAGGTGCTTCTAAATTAATTCCAATAAAAAGTTCTTTCTTTTGCTAGAAAATAATTTTTCCCTAAAAGTTGATAAGATTCCATATTTTGAGGTTAATTTATATAATAATAATGATTATGTTTTTGTTTGGATTAAGATGGGTAATATATGAATTAATTAAAGTATATTTGCTATACAAAGTAAATGTTTTCTCCTTTAACAACATAATTATTTTAATATTCAAACATTTGCATCTTTGTTACTCATATAATAATTATTCACTACACTTGTTCATATTTATAATTAAATAAATAGAGTAGCTTCACCAGTATTCCATCATCAATATAAGTATAAATAAAATAATTGTTTTTAGTATCGGACTGATTGTGCGCTATAATTGGAAATTTTTTTTCAAAGATTGAGAATTTCGAGTAGAGTAGAAGAAAATAATGTAATTTTCAAGTACTTATTTGCCCTGAGCCATAGGGCAGAGATTTCGCCTCTTGTTCTAAGGATCAGGACTGCTATCCGTCGCGATGAAATTTTTCTAAAAAGGCCTAAAAAGAAAAAAAAAAAGGATTTATTGTAAAAAAAAATTTCTTGCTCTAGTAAAAATGTTTAAAAATGATCGAGGGATCTACACGCCCGCAGGAGGTCTGCATAGTGAACCTTGAGGGACACATAGGGATATACACGTCCACACCAGGGACAAACAGGGATATACACATCCTCACCAGGGACACCCATTTTTCTTCTGGATATAGTTTAAAAGTAGGATAAAAAAAATGTCTACTTGACGCGAGTTTTTATTGTATAAAAAACCTTTAATTAAAGAGAAAAATATCCTAAAAAAAAAAAAAAATGAATCCAATACTTTCTCTCTCTATATATTAACATATATATAGAGGTAAGAGAAAGTAATAAGTTAGTTTCATGTTTGGAAGTTATTTTAATTAATTTTTTTAAAGATAGAATTTTTTTTAAACTCTCAGGGGCTTAGCTCATAGAAATGAGTATATTCACATATATGGGGATCACGAATAGGGCTGCTCAAAATAATCGATTAATCGATTATTTCCTTAAAAAATAATCGATATTTTAAAAAATCATTATTTTTCATAATCGATTATTTTTGGAAAATATACGGTGAAAAAATGGAAATTAAAAAAAAAAAAAAATTCGTTTTCTTTTCTTTTTGCCATCTTTCCCCACTTCCGCCTTCAATAGTGTCAGAACAATCTCGGCCACATCTTTTAAAAATGCCCATCCCAATGGAGATGGATCCTAAATGCCCCGAATGTTTCTCGGTGGCTACCTTTCTCGTTTTTCAGCACTAGTTGGCTACACCAAAATTCTAGTGAGGTCATCCTCGTTAAGCTTTTAACCAGCTTTCCCTTAATGCAAAATTAATATAACTCATATATTGCAATTAATTTATTATCATGCTCATTTTTTGAATAATCCTATTTACGCCTTCATACATTTTTTAAAGGATTTATTGTGTTTATTTGAATATCATATTAATGATCAAACCGAAATAAATGAACTAATTTAAACACCTGGGGATGAAATTTTATATTAAATAAGTTATTTTTTTATCATGATAAAAATATAACTTACCTACTACACCAACAATTTTTTTATTTTATCAACCAATTAAGATAAAATCTTAAGTTATCTAGGTCAATTATTATTTTTTTATAATTATTAATAACGTTAGAAAAATCTAATTATCCCACTAATCATATTATTGAATGGCAGCATTTGAGAAATTGACGGTGTTAGTGGTGGTGAAAGGATTAGAGAGCGGCTCGCCGATAATCCTCTTACAGCCAAAGGGTCCAGAATGAGGGAAGAGGTAAGGGGAGGAAGTTGGGAGGACACACAATATTTATTAAATCATTTAATCCATGCGAGGTGGCGTTTAAAATGGCCGATACCTTAATGCCCTGCAAATACACATCAGATAAAAAATAATCTATTTAAAGCGTAACCAATAATATAAAACAATATTTATTTAAACAAATTATTATAGAGCTTTTTAGATTCTGAATCTTACACAAATAAGAAGAGTACAAAATTTTGTCTTACCTTTTCTAGGGATCTTCTCCAGTTAGAGAGTGCCAGTTAGAAGCTCGAATGGCCATTTTCTGAACTCTCAGAGTGAGGGTCCCGGGGTTACAATCCCGTCTGCCATATATTTCGACCGCCCTAGAAAGAAAAAATTATATATTAGAGTTTCTGAAAGTACCATACTAATAAATTTACATCTTGAATTCTACCATTTGGATACCAAATGGCTTAAATAAAAATGCCTGGACCTCTTTTTTTTTTTAACACTCACATTTTTTCTCATTCACACTCACACACACATTCACACAGTCTTTTCGGTAACTTAGGTCATTTAAGACTTTTACGATATCCGTTATAGAGATTAATATACATATTAGGGGTCCAGGCATTCTTATTTAAGCCATTTGGTATCCAAATGGCTTAAATAAAATCATCGGGCTGCCTGGGGTCCGAACCTGCGACTTTTGGAATACGAGGTTAGCACGCTAACCCCTACACCAAGCCCCGAGGGCCCCTGGAACTCAATAAATATATTAATAACATTTGAGTATCTTTAAAAGTCTTAAATGGTCTAAGTTGCTGAAAAGACTGTATTAATGTGAATGTGAATGAAAAAAAAAAAAGTTTCGGAATGACCGAGCTGGAGCTCGTTAATTTTTTTTTTATTTTTATAAAATTGGTAAAAACTAAAAATGTACATCAGTAAAGTACTAGTACTCCAAGTTTCCCAAAGATGAGCTCTAACGCAATTTGTTTTGTTTACAAGAAATTGTATATATTTAAAATTTGAAAGAAATCATTAAAGCGAATTTCGAGAAAAGTGGAAAAAACTAAAAAAGTATTGTGCATCAGTAAACTACTAGTACCCGAATTTCCCCAAAGACAAGACCTAGCGCAATTTGTATAGGCACCGAAAATAGTAGTTTTATATATTTAAAATTTGAAAAAAATCGTTAGAGTCGTTTTTGAGAACTGCTTACAAACAAACAAACAAACAAACAAACATACTGTACATTTTAATAGTATAAGATAAGTAATAATAAATACGATAAAATATGTTTTAATAACCTCTAATGTTTTGAGATTCTAGACTATAATTGAGATATGAGAAAATATCCGATCAATTGTAGATATTTTAATACTCTTTTATTTAAAAAATTAATACATAATGATCCGCATTCATCTCTAATTTAAAAATCTGGCAAGCACAGAAAACAACTTTCGATTACCGCAGGTAAGAGAAAGTTGTGTGCTGTGCTACCAGTCACACCAGATTTCTTTCTGTAGAGATATATTTAGTTTCCGCCGATATATTAGAATTCAAGAGGTAAAATTTATAAGCATGGGAAAATATTTATATTTTGTTACCTTGGCAACCATTTCTTTTATCTTTTCTATGACGTACAAGAGCAAAGTCGTCTTCAAACAATGTTGAGAGCAAAATGAGGAATATACATTTGAAAGATCATCTAAAAAATAATTTATTTTTGAATTTTAAACAAAATCGTAGGAGCGAATTTTGAGAAAATCGAAAAAAAAAAAAAAATGAAAAAGTACATCAGTAAAGTACTAGTATCCTTTGGTCGATTTTGTTTAAAAGCTTTGTGACACGTGCCAGAGTGGTGCCTAACTTAAATATAAAATTTCAATCTCCTAGCTCTTTTTGTTCTTGAGATATTTTGTTCACAGACACACAGACAGACCATTTCGCGAAAACCACTTTTTTGAATACAGGGGACTTCAAAACGTGTATATCCATCAAAATCTAGATATCGAATTTTTGACATGAATCCAATATTTTCTCTCTATATATATATTAACATATATAGAGGTAAGAGAAAGTAAAAAGACTTATCCTTCATTCCTTCTTTTTATTCAAAACTTATTATAATTCATTATCCATCACTTCCCCTACTCTGACTCCCCTCTTCTCTCTCTCTCTCTCTCTCTCCTACCCCCTCTCTGTTCTTAATTAGCCAATCAGAGGGGTTGATTTCTTAGGCGCCATAATTCGCCTGCTCTACAGGGCAGCTGCGATGCCCTGCAACCTCAGTAGTGGGGAGACCTTTGACTAGTGCAAATCGACGTCACTTTTCGTAAGAAAACCGACGCCTCTCTCAGTTTATAGGCAGCCATGGTGGCGGCTGGTCACCAAGCTCCTGCTCTCCTCATTTCTCAACGCTTTTCTCGAGGTATTTCAATTGAAAATTATTTTTTATTGATTAATTATACTCTTTAATGGCTAAATATTTATAATTAATATAAAAATTTGAGTTTCTCAATATTAATTATTTTACATATAAGCCTATATCGCTATACTAGTCCACACGTGTTCAAATATTCAAATACTAGATATAAATGCTTAATATACATATAGGAAGGTAGAATGTTATTATTTGAAAATGAAATTAATATTCAGCATCCCGTCGTGCTGTTATTTTATTCTACATTTTTAAGTATAATATATTATACTTAATAAACTTAAATATTGTACTTAATTATTATTATTAAGTATAATATATAGTTTCGGGATATAATATGCCTTGTTCAGATTTCTCATTTCTTATTATACCATTCATTTACAATCACACAAACAGGTTTAGAGAAATATTTCTGTGAACAAAGAATATCAAAAAAGTATTTATATCAATATATTGTTAGTACAAGGAGGATCCAGAGGAATTTCTCGGGGGGGATTATGGTGTGACTGGTCGCACAGCACACAATTTTTTCTTACTTTCGATAATTTAGGTGCATTCTGTACTTGTTTACCAGAATATATGTATACAAATCAAATTTTTAAGTATTAATTTTTAAAATTTTCTATTAAAAATAAAGGTTTATCCCCAAAAAAAATATTAGTGTGAGGTGGTTAGCTGACTAGATCTTGTAGAATGAAAGAAAGCACCATTCGACCTTTTGAGGAGTTTTGTTGACTTAATTATTTCTTATAAATGTCAAGTATTTTCAAAACAACTTGCAGACCCAAAAATACATGTGGGTGACCCGCTTGGGGTTGGCCAATCAGTTCAATAGATTAAAAGGAATATTAAAACAACTTGCATGAGTTTATTTAGAGTCATTTTCTCTATTTCCATCTGAGTTCCTTTAAAGTTTTTTTTATTGTTTTAAGTCTTTGCTTCCCGCACCGGGCAAACTTTATTATATTAACTTCAAATTAATTTAGAAAAAAATAGAGTGCATTTATTTTTTTAATTTAATAAAATAAATAAATAAAATATTTAAAGACAAATAATAAAGTGGACTAATTGATTTGGCTATCTCTGCTTGACTCCCTTGCTAGGGACAATATGCAGGTCAGGACAAGTTTGTTGGATGGGTTAATAGGTAGGCCTATGTAGCATAGATAGCAAATGGATCACAAACCTGAGTTTAGGCTAATCCACTAAAGCATAGAAATATTCTTGCAGTTTATATCTAAATCTTTTTTCATTCAATTGGATGATTGTTTCTCGTTTTTTTTTTTTTTTTTTTTTTTTTTTTTTGCATTTAAACTTAATAGCTGATATTTAGTTTTTTTCAAATAGGAACCTTGCATACAATACCTAACAAGGGCCCGCGAGTGGCGGCCTCTCTTAGATTAAATTATTTTTTATAATATCTAAATAAAATTCAAAATAAATCAAATAATACTATATACTATACTAGCTGCGTTGTCCGGTTTCGGTGGACTTCTCTCATTGATATTTAGTTTTTTTCAAATAGGAACCGTGCATACAATACCTAACAAGGGCCCGCGAGTGGCGGCCTCTTTTAGATTAAATTATTTTTTATAATATCTAAATAAAATTCAAAATAAATCAAATAATACTATATACTATACTAGCTGCGTTGTCCGGTTTCGGTGGGCTTCTCTCATTGATATTTAGTTTTTTTCAAATAGGAACCGTGCATACAATACCTAACAAGGGCCCGCGAGTGGCGGCCTCTTTTAGATTAAATTATTTTTTATAATATCTAAATAAAATTCAAAATAAACCAAATAATACTATATACTATACTAGCTGCGTTGTCCGGTTTCGGTGGGCTTCTCTCATTGATATTTAGTTTTTTTCAAATAGGAACCGTGCATACAATACCTAACAAGGGCCCGCGTGTCTAAATAAAATTCAAAATATACCAAATATATACTATACTAGCTGCGTTGCCCGCTTTCGGTGGGCTTCTCTCATTGATATTTAGTTTTTTTCAAATAGGAACCGTGCATACAATACCTAACAAGGGCCCGCGTGTGGCGACCTATTTCTTAATCAGTTTCTCAACATTCACTTCACTTTTTACTTTCTCATATAAATTTACAACATTTAATGCAAGGGCGGATCCAGATGTGTTTCTCGGGGGAGGGGGGTAATCTGGTGTGACTGTTCGCACAGCACACAATTTTTTTCTTAATTTCGGTAATTTAAACTTGTACTCTATGAGGAGCCATCAGGCTCTATGTACATTAGGGCGGAGCGAAAAAAATTTTTTTTTGATTTTACTTTTGCCTTAGTGCGGAAAAGTTGTGTATTGGTACGTAGGCTATGTGTGCAAAATTTCGTGGAAAACAAAAAATATCTTCCGTTCCCATATCGACCGTGATTTTTTGCAGATTTTCATCATATAGTGAAAAATGTGTTTTTGTCAATTTTTTGTATAAAGCTTGTCACTTTGATCTCAAAATGTAGAAAAAACATAATACATTACACCATGGGCGTACCCAGGATCAAATCTAGGGGGGGGGGCAGATCATGGCCGTCCAGATTGTGACATAGCTTATTTTTTTTATATAGGGAGACCGGGGCAGGTTGGCCCACGGGGCAGGTCGGCCCAGTCGCGATATTTCGCAGAATAATTGGACGATTGTGATACGGATCAGAATGAAGGTTAATAGCACTGCCACACACCTTCCGCCAAAACAACTATAGCGATCGGAGTAAATTCGCATGAGCTAGGATCATTTATTCGTTTTTTGCACCTTGGAGTAAATTTTCATTAGTTGAATAAAATTGTTTTATCTACTTTTTGGTTAATTCGAGGATAAAAAGTGAGCACTATGTTTAAAGGTTAGAGTATAAGGATTATTTCTCCATGGCATTTTAATTAAAAAACATCAACGGGATTTGTGCGGGATAAAAATTGTTTCAAATATGAGGATGGGGCAGGTTGGCCCAAAAATGACGGGGCAGGTTGGCCCACTCGATTTTTTGCCATTGTATGTATGAAATCGTTAAACCCTGTTTTATCTTTTCAATTTTAGTGGCAATGAATGAAGTAAAAGTAACAAAATAAAAATTATTATAAATATCGATGCTATACTGGCCGTCATTGAGAGTTTATTGGAGGAAATTTTTCATCATAAATGAGCACGTGTGTTTGTTTTTGGGAAATTGTTATCAGATATATGAATATGTTCTTATTGTTTTCTAAAACGTTCTAGTTCTTTGAATATCTGTGGTTCGGGAAGATATGAAGTGTTTCCGCTTTTTTTTTTTTTTTTTTTTTTTAAACATTCACACTTTTCCCATTCACACTCACATTCACACAATCTTTTCGGTGACTTAGGCCATATAAGACTTTTACGATAACCGTTGTATTAATAATTATATATTTTGGGGGTCCAGGCATTCTTATTTAAGCCATTTGGTATCCAAATGGCTTAAATAAAATCATCGGACTGCCTGGAGCCCGAACCCGCGACTTTTGGTATACGAGGTTAGCACGATAACCTCTACACTAAGCCCCGAGGGCTAAGAGATTTTTCAAAAGAGCACAAATTGAGCGTTGGGAGAGAAAAGTTGGGACCCTTGTTGGGATACTCTTTTTGCCAACTTGCCAAGCCCAAGTAAGGTGTCTGCAATGCTCTTCATAGCATTCTGACTCTCATCCCCAACCTCTGGACCACGGTTATAACAGTGATTCGTAAATACAAAAGAAAAACTGAAAAAGGAAAAGTTCTTGAAGTCACGATATACTTTTTTTGATTTAGTACTCACTTATTACTGAAACTGTTGCAATAACCAATTATAATTTAAAATAAACTTTGTGTGTTAAAATTAGGTTGTTTTAAATTATTTTCTTGCATTTTAATTCATATAAAAATAACAAATGCCTTCGGGCCAACCTCCGCCAACCTGCCCCGACCACGGGGCAGGTTGGCCCACTCGAAATATTTTAGAAATAATTATTTTTTTTAATTTTAACATCAATTTAGGAGACTTTTACGATGACCATTTGGTAGCTTAAGGTTACACCAACATTTTAAAATGAAAACATAAACGAAAATGATTAAATAAAAAATTTTATAAAAGAAATAAAAATTAGTGGGCCAACCTGCCCCGGTCTCCCCTATAGGGGAAAAGCCTTCGAATTAAAGGATAAAAACCCTCGAGTCCTAAATCATTCCCCGTCGCCATCGCCCTACCTAATTTTATTTTGTTTCATCACTTTATAAACATTTAATTTTTTTTTCTTGCTTCTAGTGGGGGGGGGGAGCAGCAGCCCCCTGCCCCCCGCTGGGTACGCCCATGTATTTATTTATTTATTTATTTATTTATTTACTACTCAAACTCCCCCAGAGATCATTTTAAAGACGGGAGAGTGTTCTCCCGATTTTATTCTTACAAATTCGAGATAGAAGAGGGAGCAGGACCTCAGGGCAAACGATGGGACTCTAAAGCCTAAAGCTAATTATATCTTTACAACATAACTATTATATTGACAATTTTTTGATAAAAAGAGTGGACTCGATCAGGAATTTAGAAATCATTTTTGATTCAAAACTACCTTTTGTCGAACATGTTGCCTCTATGGTCAATAAAGCCTTCAGACATTTGGGTTTCATTAAAAGAAACTCAAAAAATGTTAACAATTTAAAGCCATTAAAACTCTGTACTTTACACTTGTAAGGTCCCAATTAGAGTATGCTCCATTGATATGGAACCCTATTTATGCCTATCAAATCAATGCTATTGAAAGAGTACAGAAGAAATTTCTCAATTATATGTTCTACCGAAGGTTCGCCCTCCCCGCTACGCATATGTTACAATCAACTATTGGAAATATTCGAGATCAAAAGTCTATCCGAGAGGAGAAGAGATTTATTTCATTTTTAGAAATTTCTGTGACCTGCTGGGTGATCGCTGGGACTAGTGAGTTACTAGCCAAAATTGGCTTTAGAGTCCCAGCGTTTGCCCTCAGGTCCGGCTCCCTCTTCTATCTCGGATTTGTAAGAACAAAATCGGGAGAACACTCTCCAGTCTTTAAAATGATCTCTGCGACAAGGGAGTGCGGACTTTCGGTATAGAGAAATTTATGATGGATATTTATTCCTTATGTATAATCAAATCTAGGGGGGGATGGATCATTATCCATCGCACAAAAAGAAACTCTCCCTGTAACTGGGAAATCCTGTTGGGAGTTTGAGAAGTAAATAAATAAATAAATACATGGGCGTACCCAGCGGAGGGCAGGGGGGCTGCTGCTCCCCCCCCCCTAGAAGCAAGAAAAAAAATTAAATGTTTATAAAGTGATGAAACATAATAAAATTAGGTAGGGCGATGGCGACGGGGAATGATTTAGGACTCGAGGGTTTTTATCCTTTAATTCGAAGGCTTTTCCTCTATATATAAAAAAATCTGGTGTGACTGGCGCACAGCACACAACTTTCTCTTACCCTTCGGTAAGAGAAAGTTGCGCACTGTGCTGGTCACACCAGATTTTTTGTGTCGAGATATATTTAGTTTCCGATAGCACCTTAGTTTCAAACTTGCATTTTAAATGTTGACTGCTTCAAATAAACTATGGTTATTTGTCAAAATTTTAATCTCATATTTGGACATTTTATACACAATATAGAATCGTAAATAAATACAAAATTTCATAAGAATTGGAAAAGAAAATTTTAAATGCCTAAAAAGTTCCAAAGGGGACCCCCTTTTGAATCGAAATTAACATACAAATCCCTATAGGAAATTATTAACATTGTTCCTATGCGAAGATGAGGTGGAAAGGGAATTTAAAAAGAGTAGAGAGAGACGATAATGTTTGCAAGTGAGAGAGAGACATATATGTTTTCTTTGAAACAATTAAAGACACAAATAAAATAAAAATAAATGGGAATTTAAATAATAATTGATTTTTAATCTAATAAAAAGAAAAAGATTTAAATTCCGTTACCATGGCAACCATTTCTATCTTTCCTATGAAGAACAAGAGTAAAGTGGTCTTCAGAAGATTTCAACGGCAAAATGAGAATATACATTTTAAAGAGCATCTAAAAAATAATTGATTTATGAATTTAAAAAAAAATCCTTGGAGGGAATTTTGAGAAAATCGAAAAAAACTGAAAAAGTACATCAGTAAAGTACTAGTACTTTTTGGCCGATTTTGTTCAAAAGCTTATTTTGAGCGTGTGGGAAGGTACCTAAGTTTTTATTATTATTATTTATTCAGCACATAATACATACAAAATAATATACATAATAAACAACATACACAATTTATAATTCCGCTTAACATCTATGTACTGGATGAGTCCCAAGCCATACCCTTATTGGGTTTTGGCTCTCCTTTCCTCCTCGACCCATCGCTTTTCCACCATCCTCAGCACCTTCATCAGTCCTTCATCCATTCTATCACCCTTCAATAGTCTCCACCAAGTTCCTTGATCCTCCCCCATCATCCTACCGACCTCCTCACATTCTCCAAAATGACCGTCGCCCTCCTCTCCCCCCCCTTACAGAGTCTGCACATTTTCTTTCTCCATCCTCCTCCCCCTCCCATCAGGTTACCACATCTCGCTCTCAGCCATAATCTTCTGTCCTCCTCCGTCATCTCTCGGTCCCTTAGATAGGCTTCCATCCCGATTTCCTTTTTAATTAAGTTATAATGTTTGCAGTAGGTGGAATTATCCACTCTACCCCAGTCCGCCTGTATCGTCTGGTCCATTTTTCTTCTCAGCATTTCTTCCATTTCTTCCTTTCTTCCTGAGCTGGACTGGTCGCTTAGCCAGTTTTTATATTTTCCTGGAAGGCCCAATCTTTCCATCTCTCTTGCCATTGCGTTTCCCCACGCTGTACCACAGCCGTTTTCCAGATCCCTAACTATCTGGCGTATACAGATCTTTGGCCACCTCTCCTCACTCATCGCCCCGATATGCTGTATGTATGCCAGTATTTTCTTCCAGGCGACTATCTGCAATTTTGTTCTGCCCAGTTCCATTCTCCAGATGTAGTCCGGGGTATTCCTGTCCAATCCAGTTATCATTTTGAAGTATCTCCTCGTATCTAGGTACCTAAGTTAAATATAAAATTTCAATCCGGTAGCTCAATTCCTTCATGCTAAAAATCTGTCCACACATACAGACACACACACACACACATACATACACACACACAGACCAATTTGCGGGACCCACTTTTTTGGACTCAGGGGACCTCAAAACATGTATATCCATCAAAATCTCGACATCGAATTTTTGACATGATCGCAATACTTTCTCTCTCTATATATTTCATATATAGGGTACGAGAAAGTAAAAAGCTATGTCACAATCTGGATGGCCATGATCTGCCCCCCCCCTAGATTTGATCCTGGGTACGCCCATGGTGTAATGTATTATGTTTTTTCTACATTTTGAGATCAAAGTGACAAGCTTTATACAAAAAATTGACAAAAACACATTTTTCACTATATGATGAAAATCTGCAAAAAATCACGGTCGATATGGGAACGGAAGATATTTTTTGTTTTCCACGAAATTTTGCACACATAGCCTACGTACCAATACACAACTTTTCCGCACTAAGGCAAAAGTAAAATATAAAAAAAATTTCTTTCGCTCCGCCCTAATGTACATTTTAACATGAATAAATAAATAAATAAATAAAATAAAATAAAGGCGAATTCTGTACTTGTTTGCCAGAATATAAATACAAATCAAATTTTTAAGTATTAATAAGCTTATATAAAATTTTACATTAAAAATAATTTTTTTTTGCGAAAAAAAGTATTTTTTTTTTCAAATCTAGGGGGGGGGGGCGGGTAATTAACCTTTTACCCCCCTTGTATCCGTCCTTGATTTAATGTCAATTTGATTTAGAAAAATTAAATTGCTCGGGACATGAAGCGAACCTCTGATCCATAGAACAAGAGGCGAGACCTCTATTTCTGTGTTACACCAGTCAAATATTTTTTTGCGAATTTAACACTTTATCGAATTAAATATTTTAAAATCCCCTTGACTTAATAGTAAATATAAAACAAATCTGTTATAGGTAATCGCTTGTTTTATATTTGTAAGCCCAAACGATTAAGTCCATCGATTGGATAGATTGGGATCGAGCATGATGATTCTTTATAATTTAGAAGTGAGCTTGTAGCTCAGAGATTTTTGCCTTCCGTTTCAGTAAGACCAAGCGAATACAAGTTACTAGAAATAAGACTCATTACTTTTTATATATTTTTGCTCTATTCATCAAATTTTAATTTTTTTTAACACTCACACTTTTTTCCCATTCACACTCACATTCACACACACATACACACAGTCTTGTCAGCAACTTAGGCCATATAAGACTTTATACGATAACCGTTATTATGAATAAATAAATATTTATTGGGGTCCATCAATTCTTATTTAAGCCATTTGGTATCCAAATGACAAATTTTAATTTATAATATATTTTTTACATTTTAACTTAACACTTACTTACATTATTCCTTTATTAATTATTTAGGACATTTATTTTTTTGTCCAAATTATTTTCTTGAAATATATAAACCTAAATATTTTTTCATTCGGGATAAATAGAAATTTTGTTTTCAAATTCTTTTGATATCGTTTGAAAATAGAGAGATTCTAAAAGATGATCTTTTTTTCAGATTCGTGTTTAGCCTGTGCATTAAGAATTTTTTAATTGAATTCAAGGACTGCAAGGAGCTTCGGATGATCTTCACTCCCCCTACATGTAAGTACGTTATTTCATAGTCTCTTTTCACACTTACACAAATGCATCTAAATATTATAAAAATAGGTGTGACTGGTAGCACAGCACTCATCTTACCTTCACTAATTGATAGTTTTGTTACAATTATTTCTTAATTCTTATAAGGATTGAAACTTAATATTAATAAGCTTACTCCTTGTTTCCTACTTTCTTATATTTACCTAAGAATAGGCCTTGATATTATTTCTTCTCCAATTAATTAAAAGATTTATTATTTTAATTTTTTTATTTTGCTCATTTAGCCTATGAGTTTCAGAAATATAAGTTCTATAAAAAAAATAAACCCACATCTACCTACAGGTCCAAATATCTTTACACATATTAAGATTTTTTCAAAACACAACAAATAATATTTTTTAATTTCATATAAATTACTTTAAATGAAAATTTCCAAATTTCTTTTGATATCTTTTGATAAGAGAGTGAGATTCTAAAAGATGTTCTCTTTTGCAGATTTGTGTGTGTTAGTGTGTGTGTGTGCCTCGCCAGTGCAAGTGGACTTTGAAGCTGAGAAGCTGAGCGCAACGCAACGAGTGCAGGAGCTTCGAGTGACCTTCAATACCCCGAGAGGTAAATATTTCATACTCTGGTGGTAACATCCACCCTCCTACCCACCGACACACACATACACACACATACATAAATATAAATTCATAAATCTAATAATATAACATAAATTAATTATCTGTTTCTAATGAATTTTTTTTTCTTTTTTTACAGAACTCCGAGACGGTATCAAAGGTAATAATTGCATGGTGCAAGAATTTTGAAGGGAGTAGATTAGATTAGCTTTTTTAGGATGTTATTTTTTTTTCAGCTGAACCCAAATAGAATTAGCTCTTTTTTAAAATCAATCATTAAAAATGTTTTTTTAAGTAAATATTTTTCAGAGATAATCGTTTTAATGAATAAATTTAAAAAAAATTTCATTTTTAATTAATTTGCATTTTAAAATCTTCTTTTCTAATTTCTTAATTAAATTTGGATTTCATTAAAAAAGTTTTCAAAAATTCGATAAAATAAAAATTTTTGTCTAAAAATTTAACTTAATTTTATTTTCAAATTTTATTAAAAATTAGATTAGACTTCCTCCCCACCTGCATCGGGAGAGGGGATGCCTCTCTCTCCTGCACCGAGGGACATCATCAACTTGGTACCTAGAACTTAAGGTGTGATATATATACGAATACAAATTTAATTTTTTCGATCTATAATTTGAAAATTTATTTTCACACCTTAAATTGTAGTTTAATAGTTTAAATATAGAGGGGGGAGGGATGCACCATGCCAACGAGAGGGATTTTATTTTTGAACCTGCAGCTACTACTCATGAAGCAAATGGAGAAATCAACGAGAATATTCTTCATTTTAGGAAATTCGTCGTTGTTATTAGCTTCAGGTGTCTTCTCTAATCTTTAGCTAGTTCATTTTGTTAGGGTCCCTTGATTGTATTTGTATTTAGGATCCAACATAGAGGTAAAAAGAATTATATTCTCGTTGATTTGTTCCATGAACGATTCATAAGGAGATGCGGTCAGATCTGATTGAGAGATTGAGGCCCAGGTTCTCAAGTGTTATTGTGTTTTCGTAAAGACGTCTTTATGACGCACAGGGAGTCTGATATGTTTTTGTATCTTTGAGGGTGGGTTTGAGGTGGCTCTATGGGTAAACGAGACTCAGGGAGGGATGTCGTTTTTCCAGGAATAGCCTGGATGTAAATAACGCATACCCTTAAGGCCAGGGACAGGCCCGAGGGCCCCGCCGATCTGATGGTGGGGACCGGGTATATACAATTACAATTCGTTCGTATCTTTAATTAGGCTAGGTAGGATCTCTTTCAGCCCCCTGGTCTCTCGTTTACTCGTAATCCAAAAAATCACGTTCATTCTCACTGATATGATTTCTTCAGACACCCGACTTACGGTTTTTCAGGTTAAGAAGTCTTCAAGATTAAATATTACGCGAAATTTTTTCAATAAGTAAATTTCATATACAATAATTTTTAAAATAAAATAAGTAAAATTAATTCAAATTTTATTTTTTTCAGATGACTTGTATTTTCTTGACGTTATTTTTTTCATTTTGGTTAAATAAAAACATATACACTAAAGGAAACATTTTGTCTTAAGAATATATATTTATCATCTCTTGGTGTCTACTCATAGAGTTTTGGTGTTTTGGAGCTTTTAATATACACAGTAAGTAAATACAAAAAATTAAAGGCACCTTTTGGCCCTTTAGTAGAGTTAGCTACGCCACTGTTTATCTGAATTTGTGGTTGATCACTGTTTGTCACTTTTTGCTGCATTTTTAGCAGTCAAATCTGATCACCCACTATAAGTTTTTTTTTTTTTTTTATTTAAGGTTTTTTCGGCATCTAAGGCCATTTAGACCCTATCCCCATTTATTTCAAATGATTTGTAGTCAATTCAAATGAAATACATTTTTCTCGCTTGGGTCAGAAAGCGAACCCGGGACCCTAGGCACGAGAAGCTAGTGTCTTCTCTCTGAGTCACGGGTCACGGACAATATATTTTTAATACATTTTATAAATACGTATTGTGAAGTGCACATAAAAGAAGTCTTCAAGATTAATTTTTAAAGCAACAAAATTTCAAAGGTAAGTAAATTTTCATTTAGTGATAAATTAAAATATGGAAACTAATTTTTTTTTTTTTTTTAGGTAAATTATTTTTGGTGAGGATTGGTGGGCTATAAGGGGAGGAGGAGGCCCAAAAAACAATCCTACGGTTTTTTGAATTATAAGTAAATTTCATATACAATAGTTATTGATATTAAAATAAAAGGAGCAAAACTATTTCAATTTTTTTTTTTTTATTTTTCAGATGACTTGTATTTTCTTGTTGGTATTTTTTTAAATAAAAAAATATAAGCTTATTTAATAATAATACAAATAAAGAAGACATCTTTGCCCCAAGAGTCATCTATTGGCATCTACTCATCGAATTGTTGTTTTGGAGCTTTTATTATACACAATAAGTGTCTGTCTGTGTTCAATTTTAAATCTGAAGGAAATGAGCTAGGTGGGTGAAATTTTATATTTAAGTTAGGCACCACCCTGGGACGTAACACGAAGCTTTTGAACAAAACAAAAAAATCAAAAAATCTGGTGTGACCAGCACGATGTACAAGTTTCAATTACCGAAGGTAAGAGAAAGTTAATAATTAAAAAGTAAATAAAATTCTCATAATTAACTAATTAGAATCAAGACTAATACAATTTTTTTTTAGGTAAAAACATGTTTAACTGATTTTAATATTATTCATAAATAAATGATAATGAAAAGAAAAAGTGTGATGTGCTTACTTACCTATGAAGCCTCTTGACTATACTTTACCGGTGTCATTTGCGTTATCATGAGTTATTTTTACTTTCTCTTACCCTATATTATGAAATATATATAGAGAGAAAGTATTGTTTTATTTGGGTTTGATGTTCGAACAAGATGAGACATAGACCAATTTATATTATTAGATAATCTACAATGAATTTTCATACAAATGTAATAATTTTCGTCCTAAAGATGAATGTGATGTCAATTCTAAATGTCGAGGGACATAATTAGTATTTTTACTGACACAAATCTACTCATTCAATGGAAGTTTGTTTATACTAATCAGGTTAGAAATCTGGTTAACGTCAATTCAATTGAATTGCCTCAATTGTTTGGCTCTAACCAACCCTCATTGAGAATAGCATATTTCATTTAAAAGATTATATTTACGTTAGAACTATTATCAAGAAAAAACAACCGTAAAACTAAGATTTAAAATTGTCAATATTTTTTTAGTGCTAAATAAAAAAAGCCTATGTACCATTCAGAGAAAAGATATTGTACAAGATGGCGGCTACCTGCCATAAGGCTCAAATGCCAGGTAGCCGCCATCTTGTACAATATCTTTCCTCTGCACGGTATGTACTAATCATTTAAGGAGAGAAACTATAAGAAATAATCGATAAAAAAACACTAACTTATTTACTACAAAAAATAAAAAAAATTTTGTTGAAATATTATAATAGAATAAATTTTAATATTTTGTAGATACAATATATAAAAAAAATTCAAACAAGATTATCAGAATTATTTTATATATTACTGTATTTTACTTTAAATTAATTTTCTACTTACTTTTTTCTTTTTATGTAAATTAACTTATACGTAGGCCTACTTAAAATTTGATTAGATTAAAAACTTTTTTTCTGTAGGCTTATATTCTTTGCTTAGAAATGGTAAATTTTTTTTATTTTTCCTGAATTAAAGTAGAAAAACTTTTCCTTTTATGAGGAGTGAATTTTATTTTTATTTTTTTATAAGAAAATTAAATTTAAAATGAAAATTTTATTATCAAGTGTTTATGTGGAGGGTGAATTAAGTCATTCTCTGGAATTCTTCAATTAAGGGATGAAGAAAGGACTCGTTTTTGGGATCCATAATAATAATAATAAATTTTTCAAACAAATTGTCTCAGGGATGTTGTGAATATATACGACCACAAGCTACTCGAGCTTGCACCGGCCTCAATTTTGTAGCCCTTTTACTAATTTTTTGTTTGTTTTTATTGAAGATAATTCTTTTATTTTGTTTTAATAACTAAAACCTTTTTTGGTGATTTACTGCTTAAAGCATTATTGTCGGTGTAAGTGCACTATAGCTCTATATCAATATATAGTTTATTGATAAATCCATAAGCTTCGGAGGCGATTTTTTTTCTCTCGCTTTAGGCCTATACATGTCAGCCCAGTCTGTTTAAGTATTTACCGATGCAATAACCATCGCCCTATAAATTGTCCTTATATGGGAGATTAATGGGGGCTAAAGGGAGAAATTATTATCTTAGCTTATGGTCATAATTAAATTCCAATTTAATTGTAATTACCGCAAATAAGGGGCTATTAATATATTATATATTTAATAGATAATGTTGTCAACAATTTTCTTTAACAAAACTTTTAATTACAGCTTCTCAAGTTTGTCAATATTTTGATATTTAAATAGGAAGTAAATTCTCTTTAAAAAAAAAAAAAAAAAAAAAAAAAAAAAAAAAACAAGACATAATTAATAAATCAAATAAACCTCTTAATTTGAGCTAAATAATACTACTAAACAATTTTATTATATTACTATTAGAAACGACTTTTGTTTTAAACAATTTTACAAATTCCAGATGTTTTCAGTGCAGACGGAATAAAAAAACGCGTTTATTTTTAAACTCTTAATGAAATTTAAACTCACATTGATGAAAAAATATATAAAAATATTCAACGACCGCCCCATGGGAGTAACTAGGGGGTCCCGGGAGGGGGGGGGGCGCCGCTCCAAAAGGTTCGTGGTCCCTTCTCCCAGAAAGCTCCCCGACCCAAGAAAAATTGAGTCAATATGGGGCTTTCCAGGCCCCCCGGAGGATGGCTGGTCCCATGCCCCCCCCCCCCCCACCCAGCCAAATTCGTTACGGTATTTTTATTTATATGCTGATTCAGACGAGTTCCCTAGTTACGCCCATGGACCGCCGATACTTTTATAATTTTATACAAGTCTGTTTTCTAGCGCATAATTTTTCAAATGAAAATATGTTTCTTTCTGCGTTTATTTTATTTCTACTACATCTACATTAACAAAAATTTTTTTCGTGAGTGGTGGGAGCCAGTCCCTCAATCCATAAGATTTTTTTATCTTAAAGAATATAAAATATATTAAACAGTGTTTTAAATTTGAATCTCTCACTTCATTCATTAGTGTCAGGCCTGACACGATGTGGTTATTCTGAGAAGTAACTTTCATGGGACTTCAATGAGATGGATCCGTTTCCTTCCTTAGGAGGAAATCTCAAGTAGATTTGGATAATTTTTTGCCATGAGGTGGATTTGAACTCGAATTGTCTTCAACTCATGATAATAAGCTAATCACTTTTTCGGCTATCGCTTGGGATTTTTGAGATGAAGTTGGACTCCTATATCCCAATTGTCCAAGCCTCAGGGCTTAGAAATAAAAATTAGTGAAATGGTGCATTTATTCAAAGAAAGAAGAAATATGGCAAGAGCTAAGATTAAATAAGAAAGTAAAAAGGTCCCACTAAGCAAATTATTTTGAAAATCACTAGTAAAATTCATCTTTAACTAAGATTACTAATAACAGCTCTCAATTGGTCTCAAGAATGTTTATTTCCAATAATATTTAACAAAAATATAGGAAGTTCGTAAGATTCCTCAAAATTAACATTGAGAATTTCTGTTAGGTCAAATCAGTATAATAAAATCGTGTTTGTCTCTAATGGTATTGATACGATAAACCCAAAACACACACGCAGATGAATGTTAAATAGTCATTGTGCGAATAAATTGATCATTCACCTGGTTAATATGTTAGTCTCGTAATGGAATGGTTATTATTTCATTGCCTCCGGGGGGGGATCCAAATAGGATGGATATAGGAATTTATTTCCAAGGTAGGGAGATGAGTCTGCATGGAGTGTGGGTGGTGGGAGGGAGGAGGGAATCTGCCACAGGTATAATAAATCATTTCAAGAATTTTTTTGTCTAATTTTTCAATCTATTTTAATGGAGATTTATGATTCTGAAAGTTATTTATAACAATATAACTCATTCTCTTTTTCCTCTCTTTTTGTTTTAATATATCTCAATGGGTCGAATTTCCTTATAAAAAAAAAAATATCTGGGGTGACCAGTTTTCCTATATATAATTATATTAGCATATAAGCTAAATTTATTTTTCGGAATTTTTATTTACTGTGCCGCGGTACAAATTCCCATTCTTGAGGGTGTTGTTGACCGAATTGACTGACTATTAAGTTACCCTTCATATTTATTTCAACTATAAATCTATTTTTTTTTAAACAAATATGTATGTTTTATTTGTTGGTGGGCCAAACGCTTCATGACCTCCGGGAATCAAACCCAATATCTCCAACCTCTTAGAGCATAGGTGTACATTGGACAGGCTGGAGATCCTGAGTTCGTTTCCCGGAGGCCATGGAGCGTTTGGCTCACCAACAAATAAAACATACAAATTTGTTAAATATATTTATGAACATTCAATATTCAAATATATAAATCCCAAAAATTAATTATTTTTTTTTCTCTCTTTATTAACCATGGCTGTTGGCCGCAGGCCATCCCGCCACTTGTCACCATTACAAGCATATAATATTCTACAAATAACATACATAAAAAATTCATACATAGAAAAAACATTACTACAAATAGCATCAACAAAATGAATACATAGAAAAAGCATTCATACAAAAGACAAACAAAATTCAACACATAGTAAAAACATTTCTACCAATAACACAATCAAAATAAATACATAAAAAAATATTAATATAAAATACAAGCTATGAACAAGGCAGACAAGCTACCAACTACGCCAAGCCTGAGGGTGTGAGTTGCTATGTGCTATTTAGGTTACTACAGCCGTTGATTCATATTGAAAGAGAGTTTCTGCTGTTAAAGTGAACTATTGCTTTAACAGTGGAATATGACGCTTCTCAAAAATCATTTAGCGATTATTGACCCTTGGAACGAGATTATTTAACCACTTTTTTGGACTACAAGGCTTAATTCTTCGAGGCTAGTTAATAAAAAACCTCATATTAATAATCCTAGACTGAAATCGATTATCACATTAAATTCTAATGTGTGGGTGTAGATTTATTATGAGAGAGGTGGAAATCGAATCTTTCCTCTTTATTTATGTTTGTGGAACAATAGATTCCATCTGGATCCTAATTGGCTTATCATTGACAGCCTCCACTTGAAATAGACCCATTATCTCACAGAGGCTTCCGTATTCAGTCTGATGAGAGCTGCTCGCAGGAGATAAGAAGCCTGCAATCAGATGACGTCCTTGGCCATAGGTTAGGAGTCCCTTTCTCAGTCATTGTAATATGCCAATAAAAATTAATTATCATTAGTACCTGTAAAGAGCAAGTTTCATAATATTCACAAGAGGATTTTTTATTATCATATCAATCTACTACTATTATTTTTATCTGCAGATATTTAGCATATTCAATGAGCAATTCTTATATGCAAATTTATTATAAATAGTAGAGCGATGTTCGTTTTTTTTCTTATTTGGCCAATAGATTCAATAAGTCTTAGCAATTAACTTGTAGGTAGCTTACCCCTCGATTAAGTGATATTCAAATATTAAAATTTTTTGACAAATGTCAATTTTAATAATCTAAAATCCAAGGCGAGTGGATTCAGATTCCAGGCAGTCCAATTAATTTATTTAAACCTTTTGGTTATCGAATTTTATAAATAAATATGCCCAGATTCCAAATATATATAGTAATCGTTTATACGTTTCGATCTCTAATCACGACCTTCATATAGGAGAATTATCGACGTTTTGGTCGCTAATCAGGACGTTCATCGGGACAGTTAATTGTTTAATGAAAATCGTGATTAGCGACCGAAACGTCAACAATTAATAAAAGTTCTTGGTTGCTACTTCTCCTATATCCAAAAATTATATAGCTATATTTAGTAGATTTAGCCTTCTTCAAAAGAGCTTGAACGCCAGCGGTGATAAATAAATAGATTTCATATTGGACTAATGAGGAACTTTTTTATCCCGGATGGCAAAAATTGGTTCCTATTTGGGACCTGAAAGGGAAGCAATAGAAATTTAATAATTAGTGTTTAAATGATAAAAATGTTTATAAATAAATATAAATTTCAAATAAATTGATGGGCTCGAGTAAAAATGATCGAGGGATAGACACGCCCGCAGCAGGTCTGCATAGTGAACCTTGAGGGAAAGACAGGGATATACACGTCCACACCAGGGACACACACAGTAGATCGAAAGTGACCAGAAGAAAAATGTGTTTCCCTGGTGTGGGCGTGTGTATCCCTGGTGTGGGCGTGTATATCCCTGTGTGTCCCTAAAGGTTCACTATGCAGACCTACTGCGGGTGTGTGGATCCCTCGATCATTTTTATTGATATCGTAGGTTGCTTAACTTCCAGCAATCATAACAAACTAATTTATCGTACCCTACTAGATACTTTTTTCTTTAATTTGATTTATTTAAGGATATTAGAGGCGGGGTATTGAAATTCAGAATCGCTTGATTTCACATAAAATATTTCAATTAAAGAATTTTTTTTTTGAGAGGTCATTTTTCCAATTTTTTTGTTTTTTTTTTTTTTGTTTTTTGTTTTAATAAATAAAAAATGATATTACGTCAAAAGGTAAAAGTGAAAAAAGAGTAGGCTATAGATGGATTGAAAAAAAAATAAAAAGATTAATGCTACTTTTGGGAAAGAGACAGAATAAGAAAGTTGGGTCATTTTAAATTACTTTTATCTATAAAATTGATTTAATAAACAACTCGATATTTTATAATATTTTTTTTCTCTCTTTTTGAAATATTGTCTACTCTCCATCTTGTCCCTAAAGAATTTTACTAACTTTATACTTAATTGACTCGGGGAATTGCAAAAGTTGGTTCTATTTTCAAAGGAAATATATAAAATAGAGTTGTATTTTCGAAAAAATAAAAATGATGAAAGAAATGGTTCTTGCATGATGCCGCCTCCTTTATTTTGGATTAAAATTAATTATGAGAATTTGAGAATGTTGAAGTACACCCTTTAAGGGCTTATACAGTCAGATCATATCTTAGGGCCGGTCCTTTGGTCTCAAGGCCCTTGAATATCATCTCTTGCTTATATCTATTATATATATATTGATATAAGTAGGACAAATTAATAGAGAATAAAATAATTGGTTGTAACAGTTTGCCGCACCTTCCACCTCTCATCTCCTTGAGTGTATGTCACTAATTTAACTAATTTCAAGCGACAGATTCAATGTCTACAAAAGGGCGTGGCAAGTAGACGGTTAGTTCAGTTGAGTTGAATGGCCAAAAGTAAAGAGAGAGAGAAGAAGATAAATTTACTCTCTCTCTCTCTCTCTCCCATGATTCTTATTACTTTATCATTCCCTCTCTCACTCTTATATAAAGTTTAGATTGATAGTAATCGAAAGGAAATCATCCTTCGATAATCTCACACACAGAATGCATTTTAAAATGTCTTCTTTTCTATTCAAAAGGGAAAAGGGAATTAGACTTCTTCTAACATTCTCTCTCTCTCTCTCTATCCCTTTCTTTTTCCTCATTTTGAAATTCAATCTTAAACTTTAAAGGGAAACTGATGACATGACTTACAGCAGTATCAAAGAGTAAGAGAGATGTTAATGGCCAAAAATCCATAATTATATGAAAAATTGTCTTAATTTTTTTACTTTCTTTTACCTATATATGTAAAGTGTATTTATCGAGAGAAAGTATTGGATTTATGTTACAAATTCGAGATTTTGATTGCAATACATGTTTTGAGGTCCCCTAAGTTCAAAAATATGTGTCCCGCAAAATAGTCTGTGTGTATGTGTGTGTCTGTGTTCAATTTTAAGCATGAAGGAATTGAATTTTATATTTAAGTTAGGCACTGCCCTGAGGCGTGAAAATAAGCTTTTGAACAAAATCCCTCAAAAAAAGTAAGTAGACTACTAGTACTTTACTGATGTACTTTTTCAGTTTTTTTCGATTTCCTCAAAATTTGCTCCAACGATTTTGATTAAAATTCATAAATCAATTATTTTATAGATGCTCTTTAAAATGTATATTCTCATCTTCATATAAGGCCGTTTAAACCTCATCCCTATTTATCTCAAATGATTGGTAGCCAATAAAAATTATTTTCTAAAAAGAAGAAGGAAGTGATAGATGTTAGCTTACGTTTTAGTGATGATTCGATTTGTTAAACAATTTCCGGGCTATTCAATTCAATTGATAAATAGAAAACTAGGAAAGCTGTCGTCGAAGATAATACGTTATAAATAGGTCTTTAATTCTCGATATAACTTTCTCTGATATGTTACAGGGGGCGAGGGAATAGAGAGAGAGAGAGAGAGAGAGATAGTTAGTTGTTCGGGACAAATGAATATTTACAAGTCGTTGATTGCGTCATTAATTTAAATGAGAAATGAAAACACTCACACATTCATGTTAACCTAAACACAGACATATAAATAGATTCCATGTTGACTAATTGAAAAATAATTCCCCGAGTAAAAATGATCGAGGGATACACACGCCCGCAGCAGGTCTGCATAGTGAACCTTGAGGAACACACAGGGATATACACGCCCGCGCCTGGGACACACATTTTTCTTCTGATCACTTTCGATTTACTGTGTGTAAGCCTGTGTGTCCCTGGTGTGGACGAGTATATCCCTGTGTGTCCCTCAAGGTTCACTATGCAGACCTGCTGCGGGCGTGTGGATCCCTCGGTCATTAAATTTTCACTCGGGTCTTGATAACGAAGAAAAAAATTTGGTGTGATTATCTACTCAACTTTCTTAACTTCGGTAATAGAAAATTTTGTACTGTGCTGTCATAGGAGATTTTTTTGGGTCGAGATATTTAGTTTCTCATAGCACCTTAGTTCCAAACTTGACCACTTGCATTTATAAGTAAAAAGTAAAAAAGTCAATTGATTCAAAATTTTCATATGCTGTGTGCATTTTAAATGTTGACTCCATGAAACTATGGTTATTTTTCAAAATTGTAATCTAAATACATAAAAAATTCCAAAGCAGACCCTTTTGAATCGAAAAATCACCATTGGGATTTAACATTGACTAAATGAAAGGAAGAGATGAAAAGTGAATTTAAAAAATGTGAAATACTACATCAGTAAAATGTACTTCAATTTTCAGGAAAAAATATATAAGCTTATATATGAGGCCAGCAGCGCCAGAATGGCCTAACCCACATTTCACTGTTTTGGTTTTATGCCTTAGTATCTATTAAATCGTGAATTCCAGAGTAGTACAGTACTTCTCATGATATAGTAGTTCACAACTACTCATGATACAGTAGTGCAATGCTCTGGAATTCACGATTTAATAGATACTAAGGCATAAAACCAAGAACGTGAAATGTGGGTTAGGCCGTTCTGGCGCTGATGGCCTCATATGTAGTTTCACATAGCACCTTAGTTCCAAACTTGACCATTTGCGTTTCATAGTTGGAGGTGAGCTACGAATGCACCAAGACACACATACAGACAGACCGTTTTGCGAAAACCACTTTTTTAAACTCAGAGGACCTCAAAACGTGTATATCCATCAAAATCTCTACATTGAATTTTTGACATGAACCCAATACTTTCTCTTACTATATATATTCTATGTATTATTACATACTTCATATATAGGTAAGAGAAAGTAAAAAGGATGTACAAATTTTATATTTTATAGCTGCTTTTATTTTACTTTTTGTTTCAATATCTCTAGTATTGGACTAGAATTGGAAAGAAACGATTTGATACTTAAAAAATATTTATTATTTCTTAAAAAATAATATTTTTCTGTCATTAATTTTCTTAATTAATAAATAAGAGTTGATTTATTATTTTTTTTAATTATACATTTTTTCATTAATTTAATTGCTATTGATTTTGAGTTGGCAGAGAGAGTGGATTATAAACAAAAACAACAACAAGCAAAGAGATGCGGTGGAAAGGGCTCTCATTTCCCCCATCCCTTCTTCAATGCATAATTTAAATGCCTCCCCTCCCTTCCCTCGAGTTTATCGGCTTCGATATATCCGATTAATAAACTTGATATAGCGATTATATAATGTTCCCTATATACGTATTTTATTTATGTTTCAATGAATACATTATTATATTTATTATTTCTAAATGAGTATAAGTATGGGAAATGAGAATTGTGGAATTTCCGGAATATTTTTTTTCTACTAAATAGAATTTTCAAAAATCTAAATCAGCAGATCTACAATTTATTTTTATAGATTTCTTTGTATTCCCTCGTTTACATTTACAAAAAAATCCAAACGAGTGTCAATTTAGTATACTTCTTCTTCTCATTCTTTTGTTCCTCGAAGAAGCATGGTGAAGTAATGCGATGCCTTTCGTAGTTGTTCTCCAAGAAACTCGGTCTTGGGCCATGTGGATGGATTGTTGTAGACTTCGGCCTAGAGCCTGTTCTACCTGATCAGCCCATCTTTTCGGGGAGCGCTATCGTGGTCGTCGGCCGGCGACCTTCCCCTCGATCACAAGCTTCTCCAAGCCGCCACTCTTCTGGCTAAGTGACCAGAATATGCCAGCATCCTTGATTTTATTCTTGTGGACAGTCTTTTTGGATGTTAAGTTCCTTGAGAATTGATGCGCAGTTGGTCGGCTTTTTCATTGACCACGTTTCGGATGCGTATGTGGCGATGGGAAAATTAATAAGTCAACTTTGTGGCCCCTTTTGTTATCTAAAGAGAGTTAAGATACATATTTAAGAAACATGAAAGGTATAAATCGACTCACTGAGCTTCCAGGGGAAGGAGATCAAAATTATTGACGGCACCATATTTTGTTTAAAATGTATATTCTCATTTTGCACTTGAACTCATGTTATTCAATTTTACATCTTGAATTCAAATGTACCGTACTGTCGGTAACTAAATATATTTCGACTCAAAAATTCTGGTGTGACAAGCACAGAACACAACTTTCTCTAAGGACAGTCGACCAAAAATTAAATTTTATTTTTATAAAAATATTTCACCTTGTTAAAAATATCATTTGTTATTTACGTACATAGCAAACAATAAGGAAAAAATAATAATTTGTTCCTTCTTTCGTTAGAGTTTGCAAGAGAGTGTGGAAGAGGGGGAATGGGATGCGTGTGAGAGGATCCTTGAAAACTCTCGAGAGGCCTCTGATGCTTGCCAAGTGAAAATGAAATTGAGAAAAAAAAATAAAATTGAGGGTAGAGTTCAAAGAAAGAAAGAGAATTCAAGGTAGATATAGATATACATAGGCCTATATAAGCAAGCAGTTGTGATTGGATGCCAAAAATGTGAGATAAAGAGAATTGACTCTTTCAACATTGTCTAAAAAAAGAAAGAACTATTCCAAATACTCAAAATCATTTCCTCTTCACTAGATTCAATTTAAAATCCGTATATTAAATATTTTAAATTTCGTTCTATAAATACTACAAATTATACAAGAAAATATAAATACAGATTTTTTTTTTTTTTTTTGAAATGATATTCATTCAATCCCCTAAGAATATAAGCCAATAAATCACAGCGAAATTGATTGGGCATATTTGGTGACCTTCCAACATAAAGGACCTCCGAGAGAAAAAAAGCAATAAAATAATATAATCAAAAAATTATTAAAATTCCTCTTATCTGAATCTTGAAGAGGCTACACAAGTAACTCCAAACTTGACAATCATGCATGTGCAATCTTTTTATATCAGCATGCACAAATTCCCTTCGGCACGACACGGGACAAGCATGCTTAAGCAAGAAATAGCTTATGGCGAAAATTATCCATAAAAAATGTCAAATTTGGAAGGTTATTTATTCGAAGATAACAAGAAATACTCACTTGCTTTAAACAGAGACACAATAAATATTAATATTTAAATTGAAATTTTATATTAATTAATTTATATTTAATAAATATCAAATGTCAAGACGTCTATAAAATGGCGGACGTGCCTATAAAGAGTTTTACTTGTGCATGTTTAAAATTCAATCGAGCATCAAGCGGCTTGCACAATTAAAATGCTTGCGCAAAATTCTCCCAAAGAGGCTATAGAATGCACCTGCATGCTTGTCAAGTTTGCAGTTACGTATGATGGCGCTTTTAGATAGGTGGCTTGGTGCAAGCGCAATGTGGGAAGAGCTATGTAAAAATTAATTTAAATTAAAATCCATTAGTGAGGTTAGATTGCATAGCTTTCAGTACCCAACGATGTACGTACTGTACTAGATTTTATCATATTCTGAATTTATCGGATTATCAGAAAATATCAAGATTTTTTTAACACCGCTTTTACAAAATATTATTTATTTAAAAAAAAAAATTCTTTTAGCAAAGTTGGTAGCTATTTTAACGTATAAATAAAGGCAAATATGAGTAAGAAAAGGAGAATAAATGAGCCAGATGTGGTTATCAAAATAGCTTCTATATAAGTCTATTGAATATTTTAAAGTTGATGGATGAGGGGATGTATTTTTTTATATTTATTTTTAAAGAAGAGAAGGAAGCCATAATGCACACCTGATTGCATTAACTCTCAAAAGAGAGTTTCGGTGGGCGATGAGAGAAGGGAGGTGAAAAAAAAAGTCAGTCACTTTATTAATATAAAATTTCATATAAAATATAGGATGTCCTAAAAGCTGTCGCGTGTTATTTTAAACTTTAATAAATCCTATAAAATAATATTGTATGAAAAAAAAAAAAACTGTAAAATTTATTTGATTCAAATTATTTAAAGATTTAAAAAACACCAAAGGAAGAGAAAATCAATTTCATCATTTTACTTTTTTTTTTAAGAAAATCTTTTAATGAAAAATTGCTTAATGGATGAAAGATTCTCTAAGGTCTTATTCAGGGGTAGAAACTTGGGCTTTAAACCCCGCTTCCCTCAAATACTACTACTGTACATAGGTACATAAATGTCTTATATAAAATTTTAAAAGAGTTCGTATTTGATTTTTTTTTTTAAACACTCACACTTTTTTCTCATTCACACTCACACTCACACACAAAAAATTTTTATTTTACAGTATTATTTTCAATCAAACAAACAAAAGTACTATCATTAGGTTTATATTCTCATTTTAGCATATTTATGAAACCGGTTCCTGGTTTAATATTTAAATAGATCGCTAATTTGATTCTAAATAATTACAATTGAATTATTACCTAAAATTGGCATTAAAATTGAAATAATTTGCTTAATTTAATTTAAATTATATCTAACAAGGGATTAAATTTACCTCTAAAATATATTTTTATATTCCTGATTAGCAAAAATACATGCATTTTTGTATTCTTCTGTCAAACTTCAACTCATAAACACTAATGTATGTGTGAGATCACTCACTCTCGCTAAAAAATCCCTCTGAATACATACGTCATAATACAGTAGACATACGAAATAGAATTTTGTAAGCCAGTTTCAACCAACATTTCTTGAAATAGAAAAAATTTCCCCCAGAAAAAAAATGAACCTGGATCCTCTTGAAAGAGAAAAACTACTTCTATCTATCTAAAGGAAAGAAATACATAAAACTATAAAATAAATACAGTACATCTCCAGAAATAAAACTAATAATAAAATGAATATTATTTAAAAGATATAAAATTTTTATACAATACAAAATATTGTTATTTTTTAAATTTTATACATAAAATATTTTTACGAGATTATTTCAAATTCGCTAGAGGGGAAGAAAGAATTTAGATCTATCCATTTTATTCCGTTATATTTTTCCTTTGTGTATAGTTCATTAAAAACAGATTTTTTTTTTCTAAATTGGTCTCGTTAAAAAAAAATTATACTTCTCTTTTATGTAAATCCAAGTCTATTTTTTGGCAAGAGAAAAGAGTGAATAAGACATTTCTTCAGAAAAAAATAATAAACGAAAAAAAAAAAAAAAAAAATACCAGGAGCACGGGTTTGGGTTTGGTTGAAAATTTGCATAATTTCAAAATAATATTTTATTTATCTCTCTCTCTCTCTCTCTCTCTGGTTTTTCAATCTTATTGATTTTTGTCACAATAATTTTGTCTCCCCCTCCAAAAGGTGGGCGGGGTTTAGGCGTATAATTGATAATTCTCTGTCAAATGTTTTCCTCTCTTTACATGCAAATGTTGAGAGCATCGTGCATTCAAACAACAATAAAACCGTATCTCTATGATTCATTTATTGTTCTATTTAAACTCGAAAAAGGAAAGGAACTCAGAGTTTCGTTCTCTCTATTAAAAATTCGAAAATTTAATTAAATTATGCTAATTTCTCTTAATTTTAGTCAAAGCGCTTCTAAAATCATTCAAGTTTCTTCTTTTACTTAAATTTATTTTCTCTCACTCAGCTAAAAAAAAAAGATTAAGAAGAGAGTAGAATAAATATATTCTGGATTTTACGTTCTCTCTTTATTAAGACGTAACAACTCTACGTTGTGTTTGTCAATATCTTTCAATTTGATGGATTTTGTTTTTTTTTCGGCATCTGAGGCCATTTAAATTTATTTAAATTGTCTATCAAGTTGGGACTTCATTTTCTATTAGGCCTTGTGTTGAATTTATTTTATTTTCTAATGTGCTATTAATCTGTAGTTTTTTATTTGATGAAAATGACTGGTAACTTTGATGGATATACACGTTTTGAGGTCCCTGAATCCAAAAAAGTAGTTTTCGCGACATGGTCTGTTGGGTGTGTGTCTGTGAACAAAATATCTCAAGAACGAAAAGAGCTAAGAAGTTGAAATTTTATATTTAAGTTAGGCATCCCCCTAATACTTTTCATAAAGAAGACTTCAGTCTTCTCAATGCCAATGAACAAAATTCATGAAACTTTATTGTAATTTAAAGAGAAATAAAATTTTGCTATTATTATTATTATTAACAAATTTTATAAGTATATTTATATTTTAGTTTACCAAATGCTTAAAAAGTAATTGATTTATGAATTTTAATTAAAATCGTTGGAGTTTATTTTGAGAAATTCGAAATAATCTCAAAGAACAATGGTAAATTATTATTATTGGGAGTTTTTAATCATAGACCACATTTGTTATTAATTATTTATTAAAAATATAAATACTGTACAACTTTTCGACTGCTTATTCTGTAGTTGTTTTAAGTACTGTGCACTTGTTCCGATTCCAGTGAACTAACTTCTAAGGGACCGTTACGTTAGAGGTTAGTTCACTTGAGTTGGAGTAATTGCACAGTACTTGAAAAAGAAGTATTCAGTATTTTTTTTTAAATTATTTTTAATAAGTAATTAATACAACTATGGTCTATAATTAAAAACTTCCATAATAATAAGTTAATAATAAAAACCACAAAGCTTTCACGTAGCTCTTTTCTTCCCAGACAGAGCATTTTGCGGAACCCACTTTTCTTGTCTCAATTCGTTAATTTCCACCAAAATGTTGATATAAATTTCTGACACGATCGCATTAGGCTACTATATTAACATATATATGTAAGAGAATGTGAAAATATTTTGCCACCGCCACTGTACTTTTATTTATTTTTTATTACTAGATACTTTTACTTATTTTTCATAATTTTTCCATCTTTTTTTTTCAACCTTTGACCTCCTCTATGATCCCGCTATTGTTATTATTCTTTTATGCTCATGTAAAAAACATTTTTTCTACAGTGAATCTATGATGCTTTCTCCCTCCTGTTTATTATTAAGACAGCCTTTTATATAAATAAAATCAGCTCTTCAAAGGCTTCCCTTTTTCTCTCTCTTATTGAAGTGAAATTATTAAATAAATTAATTCCTTGGCTCTCATTTATGCCCTTTTGAATTTTCTACGCCAGAAACAGGACAGGGGAGGTTGTTAATTCGCCAACACAAAGGGATTCCCCCTTTTTATTTCTTTTTACCTTTTATCCGGTCAGATGGCTTTTTTTTATATATCCTGGATGAAACCGCAGAAAATAACCGGAAATTGTCTCTCCTCTCTTTTTCTCTTTTTGCAACTGACCTCTTTGCCGAAATAAGAAACAAAAATCAAATCAGTTCTTTTTTCCCCTTTTATTATTATGGTTGTTGGCCGTGATTTTTTCCAATTCGCAAATTGTTATAAACTCAAATCTATTTTAATATAAATTTTATTTTAATAATCTATTTTCACTTTAATCGAATATATAATTTTTTTTTTTTTTTACTTTCCTATGACACTTGAAATAGAGTATATGTGAAGTTTCGCTAACTTGTAAGTTGTAAATGAAAGAAATATTGAATTTCTAACTCGATATATTTCGGGCTATTAACCCATCTTCAGGAGTACATGTGACTGAGTGAATAAAAGAGAGTAGATGCTACCAGGCGGGTTTTGATAGGAGTGGAGCTAAACCCGCCTGGTAGCATCTACTCTCTTTTATTCACTCAGTCACATGTATTCCTGAAGATGGGTTAATAGCCCGAAATATATCGAGTTAGAAATTCAATATTTCTTTCATTTACAACTTACAAGTTAGTGAAACCTCACATATACTAAATAATTTTACTCATTAGAATTAGATACTCTCTTCGTCCCAAATTAGTAGCTACATTTGATTCGAAATTTTTGTCCAAAATTACTACATTTCTTAAAATATTATTATATTTAAATTAACCTAATTGTATTTGCTACTACAATTATTATAAAACTGTTATTTTCATTCTAATTTGATGTTTTTGTTTTTTCTATTTTTCATGAATGTTGGGAAATTTTTCGAACCACCAAGTATATTTTTTAGATCTACAAAATCCTGTTTATATTTTCAAAAAAAATGAAAATAATTTTGTCGCTTTACGTAATCTCGGAGTATTTGAAGTTTGTAGGAGATATCCTACGCATTTTCAAATGTTATATTCAAGTAATTTATCTCAGTAAGCAGATCCCTCCCTTTTGCCCGAAATACCGGAATTAGAGAGAAATGAGAAACCCTTGTATGTAAGGGATTTCGGACAGGACTCTCCATATCTCGAAACTCATAAAAAAAAGGATTAGATTATACGTTCTTTTTAATTATGCCTTTTGACGAATTCAAAGATGAAAGAAGAGAAATTTTTTTTATGAAAATGGTTAATGATTTTCATTAGGTCATGAACCTCTAGACACGAGAAAGAGAGAGAGAGAGGTAATTGGTATTCGTAGGACAGCAACAACCCTTTGTGATTTATACAACCCAAAATTAGCATTTTAAACATAAAAACATATTCATAAATCGCAAATTTTAAGTAGCATGTGTTCTTAACAGCAGCAGCATCTCCTCCGTTCCTTTTTTGGAGGGGATGATTTATTTTCAAACGTTTTGTTTTTAATTCTGTTTTTTTTTTCTTCTTTCTTTCACCCCCTAGAGATATTTACAAACCTTAAGATAATAAATAGTTAATGTTTAACCCTTAATGTACTCTCAACTCCCTTTTTTTTGCCGGTGTTTGTTACAAAATGGTGGCCTATTAAGTTTCATTTTTCCCATCAGTGATTATCTGGATAATTAAATCACTTTCTTCTTTTGCAACTTCATTATAAAAAAAAGAGAGAAAGAGAGAGAAGATGGTTGGGTTTCATATTATAGTATTACGTTTCACCCTAATTACGACTCAGCAATCCGTGAAAATATATATATTCTCCATTATTTCAATATTTGTTCAGTGATTAATTAGCGAGACGCTTGTTTAAACTAATTTATTCCGTCGATGTCACGTGAGCTGATTATATTTTTTTTTTCCTGTGCAATACACATTCTAGATAGGCTATATATATCTATATATATATATATATATATTTTTATTTGAATTTTTTAAAATATTTTTTTTTTAAATTATTTACAATAGGCCTATAATATAAATGATAATTATGTAAATATAAAACTAATAAATTTATTTATTTATTTTTTTTTTTTGTTTTAGTTGAAAATCTAAAAATTATGTAGCTATATGAAAGGCTTTGAATAAAGATGGTTTGCACCACTCCTAGTGGCCGAGTGATATTAACTATATAAATATTCCTTTTTAAAAAAATTGTTTCTTTTAAATTTACTTGTGGTAGTCAATTGGAGTTGACTTGTAAAAGAAAGAAATTTTATTTTCTTCTTTTATCAGATCTTTATTATAAAAAGACGACTGACAATACTCTTTTTTTTATCAGTTTCGACCTCTAAATGGTCATCCTCAGGTACACAAAGTAAAACTTAACAACACTTTTTTTTAGAAACATTCTTTTTTGCAAAATTATTTTAAATATTTTTAATTAATTAATTACCAGATCTTAGTTTCATGTAATAATAAACAAGCACCTGCATATGAATACCTAACTAAGATCTAACTAAGTTCTGGTAATTATAAAATAATTTTTTATATAAACAATTTTTTTAAATATTTAAGTTTTATTATAACGATGTATATTTTATTATAACGATGTATATTTTAGAGGTCGATTAATTTAAAAAATTCCAATAGTTGTTAATACAATTATTTAATGAAAAATGTTTAAAATAATTTTGCAAAAAATAATGTTTCTAAAAAAAATTTTACTTTGTAGACCTGAGGATGACCCTTTAGAGGTCGAAACTGTTGAAAGAATTGGGCATTTTCAGTCATTCTTTTGCAATAAATATCTGATAAAAAGAAAAAAAAAAATTTTTTTTATTACTACAAGTCAACTCCAACTGACCTCTATAACTAACTTCAAGAGAAAATTTTTAAAAATTATTTCCTGTGGCTGTTTATACATAATATTAAAAGCCAAAAAGTTGGGATTCCAGACAGTCCGATGAAAAGTTTCTATTTTTAAGTCTTACCGACATCTGAGGCCATGTAAACTTTTAAAAGATTTAATTAGGCCTATATTTATTTAATGATACAATGAACTAAGTACAATTACTTATTTATACTACTTGGTTTCTAAATGATTCAAAAAAATATTCATCCGACTGCTTGAGATCCAAACCCGATATATCAATATTGACATTTGTCATTATCTCAGTCAGCCACTGGGGAGGGAGAAGGATTTTAAGGAAACTAAATATATGCCGACACATTATGACAAGCATAGAACACAACTTTCAATTATCCAAGATAAGAGAAAGTTGTGTGCGCCCTTTTTTTATCAGTATTCTTTCTTGTCTTATAAATTATTTAATCTGTGAAGAAATATTTTTTAATATATTTTTTTTTTGCATTACATTTTTTTGAGAGTTGTCCATCATTTTTTTTTGCACAATCTTTCCACCATTTTCTCCCCTTAACTCAAGTCATTATTAACAATGCATAATCGCATCGCAAGCTACGCAACCACCCCTCCTCTCCCCTATGTGATGTCATTTAACGATTTATGAGTACATCTAACAGATGAGAAAACCCCAACGTTGTTATTATGATAAACGAGTTTTAAAAAGTTTATTCGCCTCCACCGATTGATCTCTCCAACTTGTTCTGCGTTAAAAAAAAAAAATCAAAAAGTAAAAAAAAAATGGAAAAACCTTTGGGAGTTGATTTTTAATTTTAATCATTCTTGTTAGACTTCAAATTACTCATCTAATGAATAAAGAAAAAATTGAAATTAACGTAATGAGAAAATAAAAGATCTATTGAATTATTAGATAAGTAAAATTAAGAAAAAAATTAATTCTCCTGTGGTTTGATAATTAAAAATTGAATTACCATGGTAAATTAACAAATTAAATAAAAAAAAAAGAATGACAGATAATTTTCTTTTACTATTAAGATGGTGTAATTAAAAACATTACCGCCCTACAGATTTTCTGTTACAAGGGTAAATGAAGAACTAAACGGAGACCTGAAAAAGCAGGGCATCATCCCTCCGTTAAGGAGAAGTAGAAGCAAAAGCTATTTACATATTATTGCCAAGATCGTGACTATTCTATCCAATGAGAAAGCTTATTTGGGAGTGATTACCAAGGTGGGCCGTTTTGCCAATTTTTTCGGAGCGAAATGTAATACTGGACGACTTTTGGCCCACCCACATGGACATTACAGATATAATTTTTTTTTTTTTTTAATTGGACAATATCTTCTGTGGAAATTTTTATCTCAAGTCTCGAAATTAAAAATCCCAAAATTGTCATTTAGTTTAGTTGAATTATAAAGCGACCATATTTTGAATAACGAGATGTCACTTGCAATGAAAACTGACATTCTAGACTCAAAATGCCAGTTATATGCCCCTGGAAGGGCCAGAGATGCCCCATGCCTTCTCTGGGGTCGAAAACGGGGCAAATTCAGTACAATTAAGCGCCTATAGGAGGCATCTCTGGCCCTTCCAGGGGCAAATAACTGACATTTTGAGTCTAGAATGTCAGTTTTCATTTCAAGTGACATCTCATTATTCAAAAATATGGTCGCCTTATAACCCAACTAATAAATATGGGCCCTTTTTTAACCCAACTAAACTTAAAGACAATTTTGGAATTTTCAGTCGAAATTTCGAAACTCGGGGTGATCCACTAAATTGTTTAAGAAACGGACTTGATAGTAGAGGAAATTTGAAGATAATTTGTGCAAAAAACTCAAAATTGCAGTTAGACCGGCCTTGAACTGGACTGACATATATTTTCTACAAGAAATTGAAATACTCATTATTATACTGGAACTTTTTAAAACAGTTTCAGTACTTCAAAGATAGCTAACTTTTGGACGACTGATATCAGAACCATACAAATATTAGTGGCAAATAAAATCTCCCTTTATTTTTCTAAAATAACACAAATAATAAATTTGCATATTAATAAATAAAACAAATAAAAAAATTTTCAAATACATATAATTTTGACATAAAAAACGCATAATAAAATTCTAGATTGAACAAACGTTGAAAGAATATTTATGGGATTTTTTTTATCCTATACAGTAGATTATAGATAGATTATCGGATAACTAATCCAATAATAATAAGTCAGATTGAGGTGATGGTGGGGTGGAGGTGGATTTTTTTGATGGTAGCAGCAGGGGCAGAGTTTCCATTTGAAATTCACCGAGAGATTCAGCCTGGTTCCATTCATTTCCAACTTGATTCATGCACACAAGTCTTTGTGCCTGTGCTGTTCCTCGACCCTCGGCTGCTTTTGCTATTCGAGGTGCGTGCAAATCCCACCCCCTCCCCCCACCTATATACCTCTAACCACCCCCATATCGGCTATAGGTGGATTGGTGGGAGTAGGTTTTTGGAGTCTAGCGGGGGGCTATTGATTCACCTGGAGTGATTTTATTGATTCCGCCCCATCTATACTTGCGTCTTTTTACTCTTACGTGCGTCACATGACTAATCCACACTGATGCACTCTGACCGAAATTGCCTAAATTACCTTTTACAACAATCATTTAATAGTAGTAAAGTATTCACTTTGATGTGAAGGGCTATTTTCAGTCTGATTGATTAAATTCGTTAATCAATTAGTTTAATCTTCTCTAAACTAAAAAGAAAAAAATTATAATTACTAAGACTTCATTGAACAAGCAAGAAATAGTGAAAGAGACGCCATATTGAATAATAGGCTATAATTAAAACTAACAAGAATTAGTAATTTCTATGGAGAGGCTGTTAATATCAACACCTACTTATAATAGAGTATTGCCGCTCTCAGCTTTAAAAAGTACTCCCAGAACTTTAAAGTTTTTTTTTTTATTATTTATTTAATTATCATGGCTGTTGATTATTGATAATTCCACCAAATATACAGGAATGTAAAAAACATTAATACAAAAAAAATATCTCATCATAAAATATTGAATACATGATATAATAACATGGGAATTAAATAAAACGTTGTACCTCATCAGGAGTAGGCCGATGCTGAGGGAGTCCCTCCTCAACTAGGACATCTTCCCTACCATAGAAGAGGTTGGATAAAAAGAACCGCGTGGAACCAGAAATAAGGATCAGTTTAGCAGCTAGAAATGAACGCAAGAGGAGAAGTTAGAGATAGGAAATAATGTAATTCCAGGGAGTAGATGTTAGATGACTAAGGCCATTGTGTTAGAGGTGTGTGTCTTCGTACATGGAAGCACCTCGAGTAAATAAACAGGTCTCTCGGTATGAATTTCAAATAATAATAATAAAATAAACCTTCGTGTGCAAATTGAACTTATGAAAATAATGATCGCGTTTACGTTGAACCAATAGAATTTGTCTGTTGATAGTACATCAATTAGAAGTATCAGTACCATCTATTATAATTTTAATTTTTTTTCAAACACATTATTTATTAACTCTTTCACAAGGAGAAAGAGACTAATTCAAATTAAAATTTGTATGCATGTTTGAATTCGAAATCTATGGCTCCTATTATAATAAACATGCATTATATAAATTTATGTGCATATCTATTCTAAAATCTTTCCCTTCGTTAGCATATAATCTAAATTACTTAAATTCCTAAATAACATCGGCATTTTAATTAATTTTCATATTCATTTCTTCCTTAAATTGCACTTGAATTTAATCTTATTTCATTATTAATAAAATAAGAGTTGAAATTTTAAGCGTGACAACTTGAATGTCTCGTCAAATTATAGCAAAAGGTTTTAATTTCTTTTAAGTCAAAATTTTAATTGAAAAAAAAAAAAACGTATGGTCTTCTGTCTGGACACTTCTGTTAAATCTCTTTAGTCAGAGATATGAAATTTTATTTAGTTTCCTTTATAATATGCTCAGTTCCAAATACAACGTAAAATGAACCACCCATTTAGTGCCAGTTGCACCAGTTAAACAGAGTTTGTTGACTTTGGGCTAAATGGCTTTTTTTGTAGTGCAGAAACCCACTTCAGTTTTATTCCTATAGTAATACAATATTTTATCATTTTATTGTTAAAAGATTTTTTTTTTTAACACTCACACTTTTTTCCCGTTCACACTCACATTCACACACACATATACACAGTATTTTCGGCAACTTAGGCCATTTAAGACTTTTACGATACCCGTTATTATGAATATATATATATATGATATCCAAATGGCTTAAATAAAATCATCGGACTGCCTGGGATCCGAACCCGCAATGTTTGGTATAGTAGGTAGGCACGCTACCAACTACCAAATACCAAGCCCGGGGCCAATAGCAAATTAAAAAAGTATTTAATGGTCCCATGCTTGCAGTTGTTTTATGCAAAAACTAACGCAAAATTCTTTATATTTCTTTATTCGTATATGAATAAAAAAAAAACATTTATTCAATATCGAATTTTTTTTTTTTTTTTTTTTTTAATGACGTCATCCTCTGTGTCCTTTCTCTGATAATAGAAAAATGTCAACCGGTGACATCTGATTGTAAAAGGAGTATGGGGCTTTTTTATGCTTTTAAATAAAACAATATTTTAATCTAAATATATTATATCATTCAACAAAAATTTATTCAGGACATTTTATATAAACCTGACATAGTGTATAAGTATTAATAATATTTTTAATAATAAAAAAAAAAAAAACTCTCAAATATCATTTCTCTTCCATTAGATATTATAATAATTTCCAATATGGTCTACAAAAGAATATTGTATTAAAAATTTATTTTACAACAATAATAAAAAATATATTATAGGTCTATTATTTGATACTATTAAATTATTTAGGCCTACATAATAATACCACGTTACGGGGGGGGGGAGGCTAAGGGGCAAGCCCCCCCCCCCTCCCTCCGAAAATGACCCCCAATGAAAAATGATAATATATTTATATATCTCTCAACTTATTTATTATTAAAAATTAACTCTCAACTTTTTTTTCTATACTATAATAAAAACAAATTATTCAAATGATGGCGTAGTTATTTAGAGTTGAATTAATTTCAAATTTTTCTCGAAGATTTTTTAATTCCATTTCTCCATAATTAATTACAATTGACATTGACCTAATCCATTATTTGTCAAATTTTAAACGGATATTAATTCTCGTTATTTTAACAAATATTTTTCATTTTTTTTTTTTTTTTTTTTTTGCAAACGCAACAAACAAACCTCATTCTCTCTTCTATTAAGTCAATTAATTCAAAATGTCATTTGGCATAATTGGATTTTGCTGGAATTAGTACACCACCCCCTCTCTTCTCCATCACCTGCACACTCACCTATGCCACTATTCTAGTTTAACAGAGGAAAAGAAAAAAAAAACGGAAATTATACTGAAATTAAATCATTATAACTAGAATGTGAATACAACACATAATCAATGCCAACTGTTTTCCTCTTTAGTAATAATGTTTAATTAATATTCAGTTATAAAAATTAATGATGAAAAATATAATAATAATAAATTTATTTCTAATAATTTATGCTCAGAGATCCACATTTTGTGGATACGTGGATGGCGACCACGAGCTACCCGAGCATTTTTTAAACCCTTTGTTGGTCTTTTCCTGAAATAAATCCGTGCTTTAATTTTTTTTTTTGATCTTACAGAAAGAGTACACAAATTTGTGTCGTTCTATCTAATCAGGATTAAAACTGAAGACAAAAGGTTATTTTAAATTTGAAAAAATTCAAAGTGTATTTTGTAGATATATATATTTATTTAGAGTATATACAATTTAGAGAGATACAGACAGGTTTGACGCATGTTTTGCGGGTGTGTTTAGGGGAGGAATTAATTCTAGTCCAATTTCGATTAGAGAGAGAGAGCAAGCTAGCAATTGTATGTATATATGTTAGGGGTGCATTTGGACATGGACACCCCTGATGGATGGATCAGAGAGTGTCCAATAGGGCTGTCGCATTATTCACTATGGAGAAACACACACAAACACACACATGTCGATACAACCGAAACCTTGTTACTTACGCCCAACCCTTAGTCTAATATATACTATAGTCTACTATATATATATATATATATCTAGATCACAAGTTCTCATGACCTTAATCTAATCAATGTAGGAAACCACCTTGGCAAGCAAAATGTTTCTCTTGGACCCGTGTACGTCCTCATATTCCCTCACTAATAAAACTTTTCAATTCCCAAGGAGTAAGAATATCATATCTATATCATCAGCATGACTGGAAGATAGGCAACCCTCTTTCGAAATAGTAGAGATGCTTGGCTAGGCTCATGGGCGTGACTTTCCCTCTCTCATTCTGACAATATAGCAGAGAAAGAAGAAAAAAGAGGTTGTGATTGGTCTGAACATCTTAACGCCGTTCACAGTTTTAATAGCCAAATAATAATTATTATTATACAGGCCAACTGTGATTTTGGTGCTCGGATATTTAAAGCTATTCCTGGGAATTTGGGCAGCACTGATTCCAAAAAAAAAAAAAGGAAAAACTGATGCCATCAGTTTTTCCTTATCAGCTCTAGCTTTTTAGATATAGGGCAAATTAAACTTTAAAAGAAAAAGTGCTCTATTTTTGAATTTCCTAATTTTTTTTTCACACGTTACCCGTTAAAAATAACATTATAGTTGAAATATATAATTTCAGCTGAAATGGAAGTGGTTTTCTGGTGAAAAATTAAAACATGCCTAGAAAAATGTTTAGAAAAATCGAATTTTTCAGTTTTTTATATTTGGGCACCACTAATACAATTTTTTCCATCGCTTAATGTAAAAAATATATATTTACAATATTCTATAGTTCTTTAGCCTTCCAAAAATCATTCATTTGTGAATATCTTTTAATTATTAACGAAATTATAAAAAAAATATTTATGTCTGGTAAAAAAAAAACACGTTGGCTGCCTATCACTTAGGCGCTTAGCTCTCTCGCCGAAACTAAAAGAAGCTCAAAGGAATATAGGCTAGTTATAATTTAGATATATTTAACTATTTTGTTCATAATTTCGTTAATTGTTGAGTTTATATCTCATATCCTTATTCACGTTTTATTCTCACAATTGTCAGAGATCAATGTGCTTAAATTTTTAATAGGATTTATACTACATTAGAAAAAAATACTTTTTGCCTCATTACGATTTTTTAGGAATTTACACTCCAATGAATTAATCATAAGCTCCTTAAAGATGCAATCACACGAGCAAAAGTGAATTCTTAATTCATGAATTACTCTCTAAACTTTTCACTTAAAGCTACTTAGAAGAGAAAAAGTCTAATCGATTAAATAATAATTATTTGTCTACATTCGAGTTATTCTCGTAACAAACGAGAGGCTGGCTAAGTATAGTAAGGAATTAGCAGTAGGCGGAACTGATTAGCGAGGGATAATCTATACTTTCCGGAATTTTTTAAAAATCCTTTATATGTCAGTCTTTTTCTTCCAAATTTCAATAAACTGCTTTTTGAAAATATATCCTCAAATGTTGTTATTGTCGAGTTTTCTGTAATGTAAGTGAAATTAACATCAAAAAAAACATTCCTTTTGGTCCCTCAAAGTTAGCATTTTAGCAGAATGCAAACGAGATAGAGGTTTGACCTTAAAAAATCCTCCCTCTTCTTTTTTATTGATTAAATTATTCATTTAATAAATAATTTTTTTTTTTAATATAGACATACTTATAAGCCGTTGCAGTATTAACTTCTACCCACCCCTAATAGATAATCCAAATTTTTATTCCAACGAATCGAAACGTTTGTATGCAAAGAAAGTAAAAATGCAAATTCCATCCCATTCCAAATCCCGTCTATTCAGATCCTTCTCCTCTTACTACCCCCCCCCCCCCCCATTTCTTTTTTAATTCCCTCTTTAAATACATTAACCAAAAAAAAAAACTTTTTTCACTAAAGTTATCCCAAATGAATTCTTGCAAACTTTTTTTTTTTTTTTTGAAGTTAATTGTGATAGAATTCAATAACTTTTAATATTTCAAAAAGTATAAAAAAAAAAGCATTTGCTTAATTTCTATTTATTCAGAACAAAAAAAAAAGTAAGGAAAAAGTTTAGTAAGGCCAATTACATGCAATTTAAAATAAAGTTTTTTTTTTTTTTAAGTTAGTAATATAATAAATTACCTTAAAAGCAAAAGTTTTTGATTAGTACATGATCTATCTATCTACTATATATATAAAATGAAATGGGAAAATGTATGTATGTATGTAAATATGTATGTATATGTTCTATAGAAATCCACAATTTTCAATGAATCCATTTGAAATTAAGTACACATATAGTACATGACCAGGGAGTAACGTAGTAATAATCTGAATCTCTTAAATGTTTTGGAAAATTAATTATAATCAAATTTCTTCAATATGGGAACACAAAATCAACAAGTTGGCTAGGAAATTAGAGAGCGTCCTTTATGCTCTAAGAACCAGCTTCCTACCTGACTATGGGCTGGGGGTGGGGGCTACGCAGCAGTTGAAAAACGAAGAGAGGAAGCAGGTGACTGACCCTTTAAACAGTCATAAACAGACCCTTTTGTGCTGTTCCCAATCGGTACCCTCGCCTCGCTTAAATATAAGATCCTTCCTTAACATCTTAACACTTCATATAATATCCCAAATTGAAAAACTTGCTCCCCGCGGGCGAGAAGGGGCCCCGGGCCCCCCCCCCCCCCCAGGAGGAAAGCCCCGCCGAAGGCGGGCTTTGCGACTAGTAACAATATATTTCAAAGTTTCATTTTAAATTTATTTTGAAAAAACAATTAAATTTAACCTCTAAGATGAGGAAGATTTAAAATTTTACGATTTATTAAATTTATTGAGATATTTTTTTGATTAAAAAAAAAAAGGAAAAGTTGAGTTACAAAGAATAAACAAATAAATCAATGAATAAATAAACAAATAAATTTAGAAATTTTTTTTCTTTCTCCAAGATGGTTAATCTTTTTGAAGGAGAAACTGAATTATATCTGGATTCATAGAAGTGAAACAAGGCATAACAATCTGTAACGAGAATAATTGTAAATTTATTAAATTAAATTCTAACCCCTAAATGGCAGTAGCCGAAAAGGGTTAAAAAAAATATGAACGCAATTTGAACAGAAAATTTTTTTTTCTTTCACACCAAACCTTTCCGGACTAATCAATTGATCTTCATCAGACCCTCTTTTAATTAATTGACAATCGAGATCGTAAAAGAGGAGGAGATGATCAAAGCGGTGAATCCCCGATTAAATTTATTCGCCTCTAATTCCCACAATGCCTCTACTCTTTGAATTTATTTAATCAACGACAGGACAAAAAGACAAAAAAAAATTTGAGAGTGTTTATGACTTAAGGGTTCTCATCTCAGTAAAAGTGAATATTAAGAAACGTTATTATTGAAAAAAAAAATGGATTCTAATCCTTCTTTGATAATTACTTTCGAAAGGACAATAAAAAACAATAATGAATTAAAATTAAAGATTAAATATTAAAATTATTAAATCGTTTAACAGGTTTTTTAAAATAATAAATTGTAAATAGAAAGAAAAATTTAAAATAATTTCGTCAAATCAAGTTGGTAATTCTGCCTGTCAACGAAAAAAATGAGAAAAAAATAATACGTTGAATAGACAAAAAAACGAACGATTCTCCTTGTTTTCTTAAATGTAATTTATTTTATTTCATAAAACGAAAAATTATACATACAATATATGTTAATAGAAGGAGTTAATATATATCTTCGTGAAATAGAAGTAGTTATAAAAGTTTGTTCGCAAAAAATTATACAAGTGAATAATAAATTTATATGTTGGATTTTCATAGAATTTTAGGTAAGACAAAAGAAAAGTTCCATCTAATAACTATACACATAATAATAAAATATTTATTTAAATGAATTTACGAATTATATTATATATATATGAAAATGTTTTTATAATTTTTATAATTTTTATTAAATCTGACTAATGTTTGTTTCACAGTAAAAGATAATTCCTGATGTATATATATTTTGTTTGTAGGCCCTGAAGATGATACCAGTTTAAGGATTGAAACCAATAATGTACACTGGTTGGCCGATAAATATCTAGAAATAAAAATAATTGATAATAAAAAATAATTTAAATTTTTTATTAACATTACACTCACCTCAATCTTTGAGTAGCTGTTCGACATCCTGTGATATCCTTTGGGAAAAAACTATTTTGTAAATGTCTTCGCAGCAAGAATCCTCAGTCAAAAAAATCTCCTTATTTTTTTCCCTTAGGGAGATGAAAGGGTTGAGTGAAGGGATTTGTCCTTAGAAACCACAATTTTATGGCTTTCTCTCTAGAGGGGAAATATTTTCCAAAAGAAGATAAAATATAAAAAACAAATTTGTTTATTTTGTATTTTGTATTGACTCCAACAGCGTGATTCGAATGAAAATTTCAATTAATTGGATTTCTCCAAACTTTTAACCGTTTGCGGCAGGTCTAAATGACATCCGATTGGGCTGAAACTTTATATTTCTATTTAATTCATCTATCTGCATATTCCCAAGGAGTGTCGCCTTAAAAAAATCCAGATAATTCAAAAGAAGAGCAAATTATCTATTAAAATTTTTTTTCTATAGCTCTAAAACTAGACGTGATGGGGCAAACAAAACTGGAGGCATTTTTGGAATCAGCGCTTCCCAAATACCCAGAAATAGCTTCAAATGCTCGGACAACAAAATCACTGTTGCCCTGTGTAATACGAAATTAAAAAATCAAAATCAAATTAATATCACCCAAGGAAACATTGAGCCCGGGACAAAAAATTTGTTCACCCCGCACTAGATACCGTGGTTTAAAATGACAACAGAATAATAATTACTATATACAGTACTATTCAACTATTAAAGGTACTTAAGAGAATTATTATATTTAAAAAAATAATCTTTATTCCCGGAATATTTTTATTCATTAATCATTGTAATGGAAATAAAATTTAATATCGAAAATATTCAAATGGAACGTACATATTGATAATATAAACATAATTGGAACATTTTTTTATTGATTATTACATTGTAATTTTTTTTCATTTAGTAGGCATTCTGATGTGGGTGGCTACAAAAATCCACGCAGCAATGCAGTGGTTTTTTTTTTTTTTATTATTTTTTTTTTGGCAGGCAATTCTGCGGTCTCTCGGCTGCATTAATTCATTTTTTCACCCCCACCCCCGGGCCATTAGGCGGCTCTTGTGTATATGTTTCCGATGTGGCCTCCCCCGGTCGATTTGTCACCCTGGGTTGGTGGTCATGTCAGACACGCCACCGGAAGCGATGCGGCCCCCGGATTTGTTTCTCTATGGTTTATGACCAGAAGAGTAGAATGAAGGGGGGGGGGGCAGGGTGAGGTGCATCATATTTCACAATGCGAATTTATATTATATCAATATATATATATCATGTATATGTATTGTATTCGATCATATCTTATAGATACAAAGAGATCAGATCTCTCTCTGATCAAATCACAAGACATTTCTTTTCTCTTTTGGAAAAAAATAAATAAATAAATACATATATTAATAAATTTCAAAAATGGCACAATATTTTTGTCATTTATTTCACTTATGTAATATATTTAGATGGCGTTTCGGTTTTATTAAATCCATCCTTCTTTGAATACTCCTCCTTAACTCCTTTCAAGAATTTATTCCACAGTTAACTAATTCACAGCCAAAAGGCTTTTAGGTCTAATGCTCTCTAAGCGTTTTCTTTCTTTCCCTTTGGAAGCTAATTCATAAATTATTCTTAATGATTAGAAGCGTAAACAACAACAAAAATCCAACAAATACATAAAAGTTATTTATTTTATATTTTCTAAAAAGTCACTAAAAAAAAGGGAAAATAAATTGAACTTAATTTATTTGATTCATATTTCGGTTCTAATAAAATCGTTCTCAACACAAACTGGAATTTAATTTCTATTTGAAAGAGAAAGAGAGAGAAACATTTTTTCGTTACATTTTTATTAGAAAATGTTAAATTGAATTACGAAATAGACAAATATGGAATTAAAATTAGTAGGCACATTTAAAAATTAATGAACAAAGCCCCCCTGGGTAGGCGCGAAGCCCGCCGAAGGCGGACGCCGCGGCTAGTAAATAAAAATAAAAAAACCTTTAATGTAACTAAAACATTTAAATCCCACTTCATTTGTTTAAAATTTAATTTTCATTATATTCTTTAATTTTTTTCCTAAAAAAAATCGAAATTTTTCTGAAGGTGCCAAAATGCGTTTTGAGGTCCCCTGAATCCATTTAAGTAGTTTTTGGAATGATGTCTGTCTGTGTGTTGTGTTTATGTCTGTGGTAATTTCTTTTCAAAATGTTCAATTGTTTTGAAATTTTGCACCCATAAACTAGGGGTAGGGGCCAAGAACTGAAAAGCTTTTGGTAAACATCGGACCATTAGGGGGGGGGGCTCTAGGGGAACCAATATTTTTTTCTTACATAACCTATAATTTTTTTTTTATATATTAAGAAACTAGACTTTCTCCCGAGTAAAATGATATATAATATGTAAAACTTCGGACCATTAGGGGGAGCTATAGGGGGGACCAATATTTTTTTCTTAAATAGTGGGTGGGCAAAATTGTCCGGCTTAGTCCGACCCTTTATTTTTTAAATAGTTCTAAGGTTTTTTTCGGCATCGGAGGTCATTTAGACCCTATCCTTCTATTAGTATTTCGCGCAATTTCAATATGAAATAATTTTTTTTAATTAGTCGATATAGGAAGGAGGTTACTTTAAAAATAATTGAAGTAAATTGCTTGTATGCAGGTCACCTTAGTTTTTATTTTTGGAAATACTATCCCGATCAAGTCAATTGTGATGTCTGGAGCCATTAGGTAGGCGATGACGTCATCAACATATCCATTATAGTCTCGATTTCGGGACGAACAAAGGTGTCAGACTCAGGGCGCAGCTTCTGTTACATAAGCACCTTTTGTCATCTCTGTTCTCTCTCTCTATATATGCCATATATATCTGTCTCACTCTCTATATCTCAGTTCTTATATTCTCTCTTTTCTTTATTATTTTTTTCAATTTTTATTTTACCAAATACTTACATCTAAACATGGCCGCCGTGAGGCTTGCCGAATTCCGGGTTGTATTTTTTTCATGACTAATTAAGAGTTAAAAGGCCCGGGCCTCCACAATAGGAGAATTTTAATGAAAATATTTTTAAATTTTTCTTTTTTATTAGCAATTTAAGGATGAAGTTTAAAGGGTCCGGACCCTGGGGATTTATCTCCCTCTGTCCCTCTGTCTGCTGCCTCTAAACCACTTTTTCCTTCAAAAAGTACTACAAAATTCAATTTAAGAATTTTTTAATTGAAATAGGAATTGAATTGCAGAAAAATTATTTGGGAATTGTTTCAAATATATTAATTATCTTTGATAGTCGGTTCTGAATTTTTTTTATCCGTTCACTGTTAAGAAGAAAGTTTAAAATTTCGTTACGAACTTCCTTTATTGAAATATTCAATTTATAAAATTATTCAAAAGCAAAAATTAAAAATCTGATTAAAGTTTTTTATTTATTTATTTATTTATTCGAATGAGAGTCAAGAGTGATTAATATTCCCATCGATGTCAAAAACAGATAATGATGTTGACTAACAATATACTTTCATAACAATAAACAAACGTTGAGGTAGACAATATGTAATTAGACACATGCTGACCAGAATAACAAACAAATCAACATAAAAAAAATTCCAAAGAAAAAAAGAAAAATGAACAATGCCTCTTAAATATGAGAACATGCTCTGATTTATTATGGCGTTATTATAGAGAGGAATTATTATTAACATGTCAGAGGTATTTTAAAAAAAAATCCAGAATTTTTTTTTATTGAACAAAAAGGATTGATAAAATTATAACAATAAATAACCAAACAGAGCTCTTATACTTCATTTGTAGGGATTCTCATCCTCTGATTATGAATTTTTTTGCTTATAGAATTAAAAACTTTAGGTCAGTTCGTTGTCCAAAAAACCTCCCACAAATTTTGGTTGTAAAATATTTGTATTAACAATCACAAATTCTTATCCCTGTAGTGGCTGCACTTATGATGGAAGACGTCAGAAATATTTGCAAAAAATAGTGTGATTAGCTAGGATGTTCAATCCCCCCCTCCTTCTTAATCTCTCCGAAATCCTCAAAAAATAAAAATACAAGATTTAAACAGAAATATAGGGTTAAAATTTTTAGGCGTTATTAGAAAAAATATTTTGCCTGCTATATTCTTTAAACTTTATTAATTTGTATGTATTTAATGAAGGGGAAGTAATATCCAGGGTTGTCCAAAAAAAACATGAATATTTTTTTTTCAAAAGGAAATAATCTCCATTTACACTTTATTTATCTAAGAAACAGCTCAAGCAAAATATCAACAATTTTCGAAGGTTTACTATGAATCTTTGCAGGATGTACGTGCTGATTTTTTAATAATTGTTATACTATTGTACTTCATAGGAAAGATAGGAGAAATGGTTGCCTTGGTAACAAAATATAAAATTGGAAAAGGAAACAGGAGCCTCCCCGGGAACAGCAGGCAGGATAAATAAAAAAAACTTTATATTTCGTTGCCGACCTTTCGGGTGCTAGTCGCACTCATCCTCAGGACACACAATTTAGTATATTTGACAATTTTGCGTGCCCTGAGGATGAGTGCGACTAGCACCCGAAACGTCGGCAACGAAATATAAAGTTTTTTATTTACCTTGCCTGCTGTTCCCGGGGAGGCTCCTGTTTCCTTTTCCAATTGAATATCTACAGCCATTCAGCTCAAGAAATTCTACAAAATATAAATATTTTCCCATGTTTATAAATTTACATCTTGAATTTTAATGTATCATGTATCAGCCGAAACTAAATATATGATAACTAGGTAGAGCCTTGTTTGAAAAGGATGGAATTTTTTTCAAACAATGCTCAAATAGACTGTTCATTAGCCGGTCAATATATCGTTTAAGATAGCAAGTGTGCGAGATATGTTTTTGCTTAAGATTGGGCAAAATTGCACCCCCTGGAGTCGAACCAGGAGGGTGAACTACTCATATCATAGGGCGCCGGCCCAATAAGCACAACATCTCGGATCCTAAAAACTGCACGCCATCCTACCAAGCAAGATTGGAACTGCTTCACAGATTCTATGTTGACCCAAAAAATCTGGTGTGACAAGCATCTGCGACCAGTCTCCTCAAATTATTTATCCCCAAAATGACATTATTTTTTTTACAATCATTTATTTATACATTTCTTCAAGGATTTAATAATTATAATCATTACCTTAAAAGCTTTCAAACTTCTCTCCTTTTTTTTTTTGATTCTTAAATAAAAAAAAGAATACTAAAATGCATTCATTCATTTATTTATTTATTTACATTACAAATCGAAATGGAAATGAACATTTGCAAACACCCTATAAAAAGGCCAAAAAAAACAAAAAAGGAAAAAAAAAACAATTTTAAATTGAGTTGTTAACTTTATTATTATTATTCCACCTTTCTGTCTTAAAAACTCTTCTTCTTCCCCTCTTCCCCCTCCCCGTCCCCCCTTTTTGTTCTTTTCTACTATTCGTTGGCTTTAAATATGGAAATGATTTCTCTCTTGGGGGAGGTTTTCGAAAACTCTCCTCACAACTCAACCAACATGAATTTACCAACTTAACAAGTTATTTCCGCTTTTAATTCCTTTCTAAGATTTTTTTCCCTCTCTTTTGATTATAATAATAAAAAAGAAAAGAAAAAATTCTCAATATCGCATTTCTTTTTCTTAAAAAAACAACAACAACAACCGAGAGAGATTCCGGTGTCAATTTTTAACAATTATGTTCCACGATAATGGAAAAAAATATAGACAACAAAATTGCAAAATTTGCAAGTTTTTATTTAGGTTATTTTTTTTAAAGTAACCTAACCAACTTTGTTTTGAAGAAGAGAAAAGATTTACATTTTTTTATTACATTACCAACATTACCAATACAATTTATGCTTAAAAATATAATACAAATTTTTCTTTTTACATTCAATTTTTTACAAGTTAAGTAATTTTATAAGCCCGCCTTTTGGGATAAGCTTGTATTATTGATTTGAGGCAAAACATTAGTACGATTCCAACTTGTCGTAAAAACCCACTACTGAGGATATAATTCCCTCCAAAGGCCTGAGAAATGGGAAACATAATGTTACAATTCCTAGATAGATCCTCTCATGAGGCTTCACAATCAGGGAAATAGAGAGATAAGTAAACACAAGAGATCACACGATCTGAATGCAAGAGGAATTCCAAAAGCATCTATCAGAAACTTTGTTTATTCCTATTGGGTTTAAATGGTGAATTAATTACTTCTGATTAAAAATTGAATATATCGCCTGCTAAGAAAAGTTGCGAAAGTCCCAAATTTAACAATTCGATAAAAGGCGTTTGAAAGTTTTATAAACATAGCTATAACATTTAAATAGCCGGGCAACAAATGAATCGGCCAGAATCAATAGCAAAGAATCGAAATATACTTTCGCCACTTTGGCACTCAAAAGAGAATACGTTTTGGTAGGCTTAACTCAAAAATTGAATTTTCGGACTTTCGCCACTATGATTTCTCAGCAGGCGATATAAGCCTAGATGAGTATGTTAAAAAAATGCGCACAGTTTTGCACAGGAGGGGGGAGTGAGTGTAAAAGTCTGATTCTTATCATAAGAATCGAGACCTCTTTCTCTGCCCTCTAGCCGAAGGGAGTTTGTAAATTTATATAATTTAGTTTTGTCATTTTAAGGGCATAAAATTTTTTAAGTATTAATTTTTAATTTTATATTTTTATATATTGAAAATGATTAATTAATTAATTTTAGGGGAAAAATAATAAAGTATTTATATATTCAGAGATCTGAAGGAGCCGTTGCTCATCAGAAAGGTCGATTGGTTGGTGAAAACCTTGTCTTCTCAATTTTCTTTATTTATAAATTAATTTTCTTTTTAAAATAAATTATTTCATAAAGAAACAAGTGAAGTCTCAAAAAAAAAAAATGTTACATACCCATATCAATAGTTTTTTTTTAACACTCACACTTTTTTCCCATTCACACTCATATTCACACACACATATACACAGACTTTTCGGCATCTTAGGCCATATAAGTCTTTGTACGAAAACCGCTATTATGAATATTTATATATTGGGGTCCAAGCATTCTTATACCAATAGTTTACATGATAATTTTTTAGAAAACAAACAAAATAATCTCATCTAATATAATAATTCTTTATTTATTCAAATTGGCTAACGCAAATTATTTTCTAATAGAAGTGAAAAAAAAGTGGCATGTAGGATGGGACAAGTCAAAAACTAATCTAAGAGCTGCAGATTGACGTCAAGAGTGTAGAAGAAGGAAAGATTCGGGCGAAACCGCGAGATTTCAATATCGGAAATGCCAAACGATGACATCCTCTCCATTCTGCTTGGATGCCTCCTTCTTTGGCCCTCCACTTGTACAGATAAAAAAAAATTCAGGTTATATCAATTCGTCATTTGTGAAAAAGGAAAAATCCTATCTAAATTTTTTTCTTCGTTATCATTGTTATTAAAATTCTGATGTCTTATTTATTCTCTAATTATCATACAAACATGAGATTTATTGATGTTAGGAAAATACAGTATATGTATGTACATAGTAACTTTAATATCAATGGATTTTTGCAATAAATACTACATGCAAAGTGTTTGTGAGATATTAGTAATAAAAAATTTCAAACTATTTGTTAAAGAATTTTTCTCTTTAGACCAGTGGCACCCAGTGCCACGTGATTGGTTAATTGCTTCAAAAAATTTATATTTATTTACGAATTGAATCTAAATGCCTGGAGATACGAGGGCAGGTCAATAAGTCCGTGACTTTTTGAATTTCCCGCCTCTTAACTGAAATGGCAACACTGCTCTTGTCAGCAGGCAACTATCAGCTGACTCTTGTCGAAATTAAAACCAGCTGGGTCTTTTAGTTTTTGTTTGACGTCCATTAATAGCAGACTACCTAGTGATTAGAGAATAAAATGGTAAAAAGTGAATTTCGTGTGCTCCATGGCAAAAATCCATGAATTGGGATACGAATTGCTCGCTCATCCGACCTATTCTCCGGAATTAGCCCTGAGTGACTATTTCTTGTTTCTAAACCTGAAAAAATGGCTCGGCGGAAAGAGATTTGACTCCAACGATGAAATCATCTCACAAAAAAATACCTATTTTGATGTCCTCGACAAATCCTATTTTTTGGAAGGGGTAAAAAAATTGGAGAAACGATGGACAAAGATTTTGAAATTAGTATTGTTTTTATTACCTTCGTAAGTAAAATACTTGGCATACGTTCTTTGTTTAAATAAAGGGGTAGTTTTTGACTTGAAAACAAAATCAACAACTTTTGTATCTCGATTATCGATTTCACTTTATTTTACTTTCACTTGGAGATGAAATCTTTACTTAATCAACTTGAAAGAAGAAGCGAAGGGAGGAATGTGCTTGGGGGGACCACAAAGGATTACAGCTAAATGGAGATTGAATGAGGGAGAGAGATATTTCTGATATATACATATATATTGAAATTCGCAGTTAATAAGAAGGATGAATTTCAAAGATAAATAGGTCTGTCTCTTTTCTCTATGATGGAGAGAAAGTTTCTTTCATTCATCCATTCATTCACAGTGGAGTTAAAGGAGGAGTTTTAAAACAGATAGAAGATGAAGATGGAATGACAGCAAAAATAAATTATTAAATGAAAAGATAAAAACAAATTAACAATAAATAAAAATTAATTTGTATTCTATTTAAATTATATTACTTTATCTTACCTCTATATATGTTAATACAGTGGTTCCCAACCTTTTTTGATGTGCGGCCCACTTTTTCCATAATTTCTGAGGTGCGGCCTACTTTTTCCGTAAAAAAAAAACGCTGAGGCCCAGTGTATATATATAATTTTATATAAATATATATAATTTTTATCTTTTCTTAGACGTCCGCGGCCCAGTTCCAATCAGCTCGCGGCCCACGGGTTGGGAACCGCTGTGTTGGTATATAGAGAGAGAAAGTATGGGATTCATGTCAAAAATCCGATGTCGAGATTTTGATGGATATACACGTTTTGAGGTCCCCTGAATCCAAAAAAGTGGTTTTCGCGACATGGTCTGTCTGTCTGTCTGTGTGGGTGTGTGTATCTGTGTTCACTTTTAAGCATGAAGGAATTGAGCTATGAGGCTGAAATTTTATATTTAAGTTAAACACCTCCCGGGACCGTGAAAATAAGCTTTTAATCAACATCGGCCAAAAAGTACTAGTACTTTACTGATGTACTTTTTCAGTTTTTTTCGATTTTCTCAAAATTCGCTCTAACGATTTTGATTAAAATTTAAAAATCAATTATTTTTTAGATGCTCTTTAAAATGTATATTCTCATTTCTCCTCTAAACGGGCGAAAACAAGCTGTAATAAAACGAGAGGGTTACAACGAAATATTTTATCCGAATTATTGTAGATACTTTAAATGATGACAAACATTTTCCAGGCTACTTTAAAAAGTTTTAACATTTCAAGAAATATTATTATGTTGATTTAAAGGTCGGAGCTGTCTATAACTAGTAGAGTGCCCATAATTAGTGATTTACCCTATATATATATTTTAATTAATTTCCAATCTTTGTAAAGTATTTTTTTAAAGTTTTTGTTTTGATATCGTATAGACTCAGTTAATATTTAATTAATATTATCGTTCAGGGAAACTAACTACTAATCATGAATCAAGACCTTTAACTCCTCTCTCAGGTTCAAGCTTTAACTAAATGAAATAAAAAAAATTTAGCCAACACAGAGTAGTTGAAAAAAATTAAATTTGCCCAAACACTTCGTTCTCTCTCTTATACTTCTCTCTCTTTTTATTGAAATGGAATGGAAAACCACGTCCCTCTATGGCGTTGTACATTTTTAAACGGCTGGATTAAAGGCTTTGGCAACCAATCACACACATCCCCTCTACAAACAACACCACCACCACCACCAACAACAACAACACATGGACTATGTGACAAGAATGACCAATCGAGGAGATGGAAAAACACACACCCAAAAAAAAAAAAAAAAACAATACAAGGAATAACCACCATACAATTTTTATAATTTTTAGAGCTAAATATTTAGACCAAAAACAAGAAAGATCCCAAATGAATTATTTATTTATTTGAAAACAATTGTTTTATAAACACAACATACCGTTTAATGCATTTTATATTTAAACAAAATACACATGTATGAAAATACATGTAAGTCTGAAGAATGGAAATTTTAAAGAAAATTCTTCATTGACTTGATATCTATTCTATATTATAATAAAGCTGTAAATAATGAAAAAAAAAATCTAAGCCGTAAAAAATATAGAAATCTTGTTTCAATATATCAGTTAAGGAAGTTTTTTAATATTATCTTTCTTAAGCTTTTCGGCATCTGGGACTATATAAATGCCTGTATTATCTGTAACAGCCAAAAGTATCCATTTGATAGAGTTGTGACTGAGACCTTTCTCTTTAAGCTCAAAGACATTAGATCGCGCCTTATTTAAAACTATCCGTCCAACACATAAATAACATAAATAAACCGTACACAAAATAAACAACTCTTTTTTGCATTAATATAATTATTTTAATTTCATTTACATATATTTATTTTATTTTGTTTTATTGCTAATAAAAATCTTTTTTTTATTTGTTTAAGGTTTTTTTCGGCATCTAAGGCCATTTAGACTCAGTTCCTATTTATTTCAAATGATTGGTAGTCAATTCAAAAAAAAAAATAAATAAATCTTTCTCGCTTGGAACGGGAACGGAACCCGGTACCCTAGTCACGGCTCCAGCTTATTCATAAAAATAACTTAAAATTTATGGATGATGAGGATATTATAAATTATTACAGTAATTTATAAACATGATTAATTACGACTAATTGTAATCAGGAATAGTCAGGTTAATCAAAATACGCGTTAGAATAAATGAGGTTTTTATTATTAATAAATTCGAAGAATCGTTGTAATTATTGCTACAATATAAACATGATTATCCTGGCTTTAAAAAAAAAAGGTTTCGTAAATAAAATAAAAAATATTCTTTGTTTGTATTTACTTTCTATTCCGTCTGTTGATGATAAAATGTAGCATCTCACATTTTAATTAATGCCATTAATAATGTATCTTGATTTGTTTGATTACGATCTCTTGTTTACATTTTTTTTTTACAAAGTAAATCGCTAGAGATTTAAAAAAATTAGCCAAATCGAAAGAAAGAAAGAACAAATTACGTTTTGTTTGTTTGTTTGTATTTTTGTTACGCTAACTATAAATACAAATGGGTCAATAAATTATCAGAGAGAGGATGGGAGAAAAATACGTGAGCACATGTGTCATAAAGTACAAATTGGAAATGCATAATTTTGCTATTGAAATTGAAAGGAGAGGGAACTTTTTTCATTTGGCCAAAATGAAAAATGAAAAAAAAATAGGCCATATTTCAATAATTGAAATGATTTTTTTAATGTGTACTATTATAACTTTAAATTACGGTTTCGGCCAGTTTCGACCAAAAATCCTGGTTTCGGCTGTGGTTTCGGTTTCGGCCAAAAACTAGCCTAACTTTTCGGCCGGCCGAAACGTGAGTTTGAAAAGATGGGATGAGATTCGCACACACAAACAAAAAAAAAAGGTCAAATGATTTTCACGTGAAGAATAATTTACTTCTTGAATTCTAATATATCGGCGGAAACTAAATATATGTCGACACGAAAAATCTGGTGTGAAAGCACAGAACACAACATTCGAATACCGAAGATAAGAGAAAGTTATGTGCTGTGCGACTGTCACACCAGATTTTTTAATAAACATTTATTTATTTTTTATGTTATTGTAATTTAAGGACTTTTTTTGTATACTTAACAATCTCACTCAGGGGCTCACATCTTTTGTGAGTACGTGGATGGCGACCACGAGTTACCCGAGCTAAGGTTGGCAATTCTTTTATGCCAGCCTTGTCCCTTTCCTTTGATGCTCCAGGCCAGTTTGATTCTTCTCCCAGTCACGTCTTTCTCTTATTCGATCGAACAAATACCAAATTGAATTGTTATTCATTCGCTCTTGATATATTTTTTTAATTTCCCCTTACCTCTATATATGTTAATATATAGGGAGAGGAACATTCATGTCAAAAATTCGATGTCGAGATTTTGAGGTCCCGTGAAACAAAAAAAAAAGTGGTTTCGCGACATGGTCTGTCTGTGTGTGTGTGTGTGTGCTGGGTTCAATTCAAAGCATGAAGGAATTGAGCTAGGAGGTTGAAATTTTATATTTAAGTTAGGCACCTCCCTGGGACGTGACACGAAGCTTTTGAACAAAATCGGTCAAAAAGTACTAGTACTTTTTTTTTCTATTTTCTCAAAATTCGCTCCACAGATTTTGATTAAAATTCAAAAATCAATTATTTTTTTGCAGTCGTTTGGTTATATTAAAAATCCTTATTTCCGTCTGCGTTTCCATCTGCATCTAAACGAGTAAACCTCCTGTTCAACCCTACATCAATTATTTTTTACAAACTCTTTAAAATGTATATTCTCATTTTGCCATTGAAATCTTCTGAAGAAGACCACTTTACTCTTGTATTTCATAGGAAAGATAGGAGAAATATTTGATAAAAAATGGTAACAAAATATATATATTTTCCCATACTTGGATAAATTTTACATCTGAACTCAAATGTACGGTGCTGTCGGGAACTAAATATATGTCGACACAAAAAATCTGGTCTGAAAAGCACAGAACACAGCTTTCGATTACCTAAGGTAAGAGAAAGTTGTGTGCTGTGCAACCAGTCACACCAGATTTTTAACTGCTTTGGTGGCCTCTTTTTTTAATTTAGAAGTTGTATAAAAAAATTAATTTTAAGCCTGATGATGGTCAACGCACTGAATTATTTGCAAGTATAAATCTAGCAAGTATAAATATATAAATATTCTGGAAAATAATATTTTAAAATTCTTTTTATATTTGAACCAATGTCACGCAAAATAAGTTAACTTTAAAACATTTAATCTTTTCATAAAATTTATTAAACAGTTTATTTATTCTAATTTTTCAAAAGACCTTTTGGAGCTGTGTGTATTTTAATTGGTTTTGCAAACCAGGTAATTTTTTCTTGGTTATCGTTCATCAAAAGAAAACTATTTTTCTTAACAGAATCAAGAAGAGATTAAAAAATAATATTAAAAATCCTATTCTAATGCTTTATAATTAAAATTGATATTAAATATAACGAGATAAATTTAAAAAAAAAAAAAAATAGTATTTATTATACAAATTTACTTAAGAAAGTTTGTGAGTATTTTCTCATGTTTTTTTTTTCTGAATTTCCTTAACACCTTCTACCAGGGGTGTGCCTATGAAACCGACCTTTAGAGGTGCGCACATAAACACATATTTTATAAAAGTGAAAAAAGATATTTTATTCAAGTAATTTCCCTTCGTTAGCAATACAATTCTCCCATCTTTCAGGGAGCGTTATGAACCCCTCTCCAAAAAACTCGTCTTCTTTCGAGGCAAACCATTCATCGAGCCATTTGGCAACATTTCTCGTAATCTGTGAACTGCTGCTCCCTCAAAGCGTGACCCAAAGATGAAAACAAGTGATAGTCCGTTGGGGCCAAGTCTGGGGAATAAGCCGCATGTGTGAGAATTTCCCACCCAAACGTTTCAATGGTTTCTTTGGTTCGTTTTGCAGCGTGTGACGGAGCGTTGTCGTGCAACAAGATGACTTTGTGCTGCCTTTTTTGATATTCTGGTCTTCTTTGGCGTATAGCCTGGTTCAATTTCACCATTTGCTGTTGATAACGTTCCGTATTGACAGTTTCGCCAGGTTTCAGGAGTTCGTAGTAGATAATTCCCTTTTTGGGCGGTCGGCCACGTGCTTCGTTCTTAATGTCAAAATCTCCCCTCTCGCAATTTTTGAACCATTCTTTGCACTGTGTTTCACCAAGAGCATAGTCGCCAAAAGCTTCTACAAGCATTCGATGAGATTCCGCGGCCGTTTTTTTCAAATGATAGCAAAAAATCAACGCCGTCCGCAAATCACTTTGTTGAGGAACAAAGGTTGACATGTTTGACGTGGTGAAAAAATGTTGGGAGTATGAAATTGGGAATTTTTTTGAGTTCGAAACTTAGAACAGACATAAACCAAACAAACAAACTCAATAACTAGACTGTATAGTACCAAAACTGGCCGCCAGGATTTTTCAAAGTAAAAGGCGGTTTCCATAGGCCACACCCCTGGTACTTAAGAGATCGAAAGAGAGAGAGAGAGAGAGATTGGGCAAAAAACTCTGCCCTGGAATGAAATCCTTATCGACAAAAAAGGATTAACTCCTTTTACTCTTCCCTCCAATCCTGGAGACGTCTGACAGTCAAATGTCAACAGAAAGAGAATGAGATAGAGAGAGAGAGATAATCAGCATTGTAACGATATTCCTTCCGATTGTTTAAGCTAACAAGATAAAGAAGGAAAATCCAGCAAGCAGTATTGACAGCTCTTGGTTCTTCTGTTCTCTTCATATTATATATATATATTTAGAATTTTATTTTTATTCTCAGGGCTCTTCAGAGATAGATAAAGATACCGTCAAGAGAAGAGAGCCAATCAGAAAAGCGCCTTCGAGTCCGAAGGGTCAAGTGCTTTGCCCACGAAATGGACTCCAAGGAAGAGTAAGAGTGGGTGAATAAAAACACCACAAAAATATACAGAATAAATATTTACTTAGTTTTAAATTTCAGATTAAAATAGAGAGTATATTAATAATTTTAAAAAGATAAAAGGAAAAATAAACGTGAACAAGACAATTAATTCATTAGATAAATGAGAAATAATTACATATAATATTTAATATATTTGAAAAGAAAAAAATCTAGTGTGATTATATTGGTGGAACACAACTTTCGGATTATCGAAGTTGTGTGACCAGTAACACCAGAATTTTTGTGTCGAAA